>CAUYRT010074696.1:0-28619 GCA_963574885.1 Lepilemur ruficaudatus | reverse complement strand
GGAGGCCCTTTAGAAGAATTTATGAGTACAAAAAAACCAAAGTTTAAAAAACATTATATAATATTATGTGCTATCTACCTACAATGGATATTATTCAGCCTTAAGGACGGAAATTCTTTTTTTTTTTTTTTTTTTTTTTTTGATACAGGGTCTCACTCTGTTGCCCAGGCTACAGTGCCATGGCGTCAGCCTAGCTGACAGCAACCTCAAACTCCTGGGCTCAAGCGATCCTCCTTTCTCAGCCTCCCGAGTAGCTGGGACTACAGGCATGTGCCACCATGCCCAGCTAATTTTTCTCTATATATGTTTTTAGTTGGCCAATTAATTTCTTTCTATTTATAGTGGAGACGGGGTCTCGCTCTTGCTCAGGCTGGTTTCGAATTCCTGACCTTGAGCGATCCTCCTGCCTTAGCCTCCCAGAGTGCTAGGATTACAGGCGTGAGCCACCGCCCGGCCAAGGAAGGAAATTCTGACACGTCACAACATGGATGAACCTTGAACACATTATGCTATGTGAAATAAGCCAGTCAGAAAAGGACAAACACTGTATGATTCCACTTACATGAGGTACGCAGAGTAGTCAAATTCACAGAGACAGAAAGCAGAATAGAGGTTACCAGGGACTGAGAGGAGGGGGGAAAGTGAAGTTATTGTTTAATAGCATTTTTTTTGGGGTGATGAAAAGGTTCTGGAAAGGGACAGTGGGTATGGTTGTACAACATTGTAAGTGTACTTAACGACACTGACTTGTACAGTTTAAAATGGTTGAAAAGGTCGATTTTATGCTATTATATTTTACCACAATAAAAAAAATTACATAAAATCCTTCCATATTATAAGACAGTTAGTAAATTATAGCAGACTACGCTCTATTTCCAAGTACCAACATTAAAACATGCTCATCTGTGAAATACCATGCAACATAAAAAACTTTCATATGGCCAGAAGTCCCTACATAATTCATTTCCTTGCTCACGGTTCTGCTGCACTGGCCTTTTTGCTACTCCTCTAGCTTGCAGAACTTATTCCTGCTTCAGGTTCCTTACACTTGCTGTTCCCTCTCCCTGGAACACTCTCCCCACGGGTGGCATGGCTCACTCCCCAGAGACCCTCTATCTAAAGGAGTCTCCTACTTGCATTTGCTCCCATTCTGTCACTCTCCATGACTTTGCTCTGCTTTATTTTTCTTCACTATACTTGGCACTTCCAGAAATGTCCTTATGTATTTACTTGTTCACTTGTTTACTGCCCATCTCCTCCACTAACATATAAGCTGCATGAGGGCAGGGACCTTGTCTCTCATGTTTTCAGCTCTTATAAACAGTGCTTGGCAAATAGGAGGCATTCAATAACTACTTTTTGCGTAAGAGTCCACATTTATTGAAAATAAAACATTAAATACATTAATTTTTTAAAGTTACATAACAGTAATACGGCATAATCCCATTTTTGTAAAAAATATATAAATATATATTTTAAAAGTATGAAAGACTGTATACCAAAGTATAAACAATGGTTATCTCTGTGTGATGAGAAAACATGACTATTTTTCCCTTTGTTTCTGTATTTTCTGACTTTTCTACAACAAAAGATTAATTACGTAAGTCTTTAAAGAAGATTATTTTGGTCGGGGGGCAAAGAGGGTAAAAAAAAGATTATTTTACCAGCAAATTAACTATAGAGAACTCACTCTACTTACATAACAGGGATATGCACAAAGATTTGGCTACAAGAAAATTCATCATATTTTCATACATAATTATAAAAATAAGAAATAACCAAAACGTCCAATAACATTAGTTAAATAAAGTATGGATATTTATAAGCTAGACTACTCTACTACCATTTAAAATTATGTTACAGGAAAACACTAACATAAGGGAAATGTGAGTTAAAGAAACAATGTGTAGAATATGATGACTACATTTTTAAATGAGACAGAACAAAATGTTAACAATAGTTACTCCTGGTTATTATTTTTATCTTATTTGCCTTCCTTGTTCTTTTCTGTATTTAAAAGCATTAAAAATGAACACGTACTACTTTGGTACTTAGAAAAATGAGTTTTAAATGACTGTGCCAAAAGCTGTCTTTTTGCCTTATATGAGCACCATCTAGTGCTCAGTATACATAATACAATTTTCATAATAGTAAAGGTTTCTGAAAAGTAGCCTTTATAAAAAGTATATTGTTTAAGCACAAAGACAAATATTATTATATTCACTGTCTGGCCTAATTTTTAAAACAGCTAAACAATTAATTCAAAAGGGTCACAGGACTTTCAATGATCAGTATAAAGCAGTCATCAGGAAAGTGGCTCAATTTCTACTGTTTATTTTCACTCCTCAAATATTTTAGACTCTAAAGACAAAGCCCTTGCTCTTTTAAAACTAATAGGCATTACTCTTTGAAAGAGGAAGAAAGTCAGACAATTTACATGCACTATGGTGTTTTACCAACTCTACAAATCTACGTCGTAAGGATTATTATTCCCATTTTATAGAAGCAGCAACAGGCTCAATGACATTGAGCAGTTTGCCTGAGTTCACAAAGCCAGTAAGTAGTGGAGCTGAGCTGCAAGGCAAGGTCAGTCTGGCTCCTGAACCTATGTGCCTCCTATCATGATTTCCAGCTTCCATTCTTTACACTGCACCCAAAGTCACTGCCCCTTTTTAGCAAAATGATTCCCCTTAAGGAGGGTACACAAGCTGTTGCCATATTGCTTAGCACTACTCTCAAATCTAGAACTCTGAGTTCATTAAGTACAAATGCTTTTAAAACAAAAGGACTTTTAAAATATATCATTCTGTATAATGTTGTTAGCTGGTTACATCAGTTCTTATAGCGATATAGGACATTGCATTTCCTCTACGGGAACAGAAATTCAGACCTTCATCAGTTCACAGCTATGTTACTGCACGTGCCTCAGATTTGGCTTTCCTGCCCTAGTTTTTCCTTTCTGCTCTTTCCAATTTGCCACTCACTCTACATAAAAAATAATCTCCCCAAAACAATGCTTTCACCAAATCCACTCAACCAGAGCCTACAAAGAACCTGACTTTTAATCCTCAGCCTTCTAACAAGTGTGCCAAAAATAGGCAACAGGTGGACTGATCTTGATTTCCACATTCAGTCTTCTGTGGTCAGAACCCCCAACCCTAGAGCCCCCAGGCCACTAGACTTAAGCAGCCCTATCAATTTATCCTGAAATAACATGAAATAGGTTGCGAAGTACTTTCAATACCCCCTTAAATCTGTTCCCAACCTATTACACTTACTTCTCATGTCCCCCCAACACAAACTGGAAGAATTAAGAGAAGTCATTTGGTCACACTTCCTTCACAGTACAAGAAATCACGTTCACCTATATGTATAAGGTTATCCATTGCTGCATTAAGCAAAACACAGGAAGTGATCCAAATGGTAAGGGTAAATGGTTATATTAATTTTGGTACATTCAGCGATGACATGCCATGCCTCCAGTAAAAAGAATGAGGAAGCAAATATATAAAAGGCTCTCCAAGATATACATCTTTTTTTTTTTTTTTTTTTTTGGAGACAGGGTCTCACTCTGTTACCCAGGCTAGAATGCAGTGGCATCATCATAGCTCACTGCAGCCTCAAACTCCTGGGCTCAAGCGATCCTCCTGCCTCAGCCTCCCGAGTAGCTGGGACTACAGGTGTGCATCATCACATGAGGCTAATTTTTGTATTTTTTTGTAGAGACAGAGTCTCACTATGTTGCTCAGGCTGGTCTCCAAGCTCCTGGGCTCAAGTGATCCTCCCCTCTTGGCCTCCCAAAGTGCTGGAATTATAGGCATGAGCCACCACGCCCTGCCTGCTCTCCAAGATATAATCAATGAAAAAAAGGACAAAGAAGTGTATATAATACACATGCTATTATTTGTCTCAAAAGAGAGGAGATATATGTGCATATCTGTTTACATATTCATAAAAGATCTTTTGAAAGAATATTCAAAAAACCCTAGTTGCCTCTGGGAAAGAGAACCAGGTCTGGGGTTGGAGGGGAGGAGGTGTGGAAGCAAGGGGAAGAAACAAAGAAACTTTCCACTTCTGCAATCTCTGTATCCTTTGGATTTAAAACCACAAAAATCAATTATCTTTTCAAGCAAAAACAAATAAAATTACAGTTTTTTAAATTCCATCTACAGACACCATGGCCCCTTTATCTCTTTACACCATCACCAATGCTAGGGAGGGCTCCAGCCCACAGAACAGGCTCTGCGATCAACATTTTCCCTTAGGCAGGCTAGTATCTCACTGGTCCACACCCACAGCAAGAGCTGTGTCCTGCTTCAACACCACTGGCTATGTTCCTTTCAAAAGTGTGGGAATTCTCTCACTCTTGCTCTAAATCATCCACCTCCTTTGGGCTCTGTTCACATTCCAACCCCTACAAAATATATTCCAGAATCCTGTTGATTCCATGACCATCCCATGTAACATCCACGTACTAACTTTCTTCTTGTTTGGAACATGCATATTTAATGTTATGACTAAATTATTTTGCAGGAAAACAAAAACTTTGTAGTCAAGAAGTAAGTTTCTTGTAGGACAGAGTGACTATTACAAAGTGATGCAATTAGAATTATCAAATAAAATGAAAAGCTGATCATGTCCTTTCTGATTAAAAAAAACCCTTCAATGGTTTCTACTGATAATAGCACAAAATTGAAACTCCTTAATGGTTTTATAAGAACCCTCCAATCCCCAAACCTCCTCTCCTCAGCACGCCTCTTCAATTCCCCAAAGCTGACATGTTCCTCCTCTCCCCTGAGTTTTTCTCTTGCTGTTCTCTCTACCTGGTGGGTGTCTCCTGTGCCCACCCCCTTTCCTCTGGCTCAGGTATCAGTTGAAAGGTCATCTTTGGCAGCCTTCACAAAGGAGTACTGGAGTGACTGAGGGACAGGGATGAGAAGAAGAATTTTCATCAAATACCCTTTGGTATGCTATGAGATTTGAACTATGAGAATGAATTACCTTTCAAAACATAAATAAAGGCATGCCAATTCTTCCCAGAAATCTGACCCACCCTGCTCCATTCCAACTCAGGTGAGATGTTCCAGCCGTGTTCATGCTTCCCTGTGCTACTTCTATAATAACCTTCATCACACTTCACCATACTGACTCACTGAGTTACAGATAAGATTACAAGCCTTTTGAGGACAAGAGACATCATCCATCTAGCTCACCATTATAGGCTGAGAAACAAATGAATAAATAATAGTTTGATACACAGTGAAACGTTATCTGGTCCAGCAGTTCTCAATAGTAAGCATAGCATACATTATGAACATGTTCACACTCACTATTTTTAAAAAGTCAAAAAATAATGGATGCTGGCATAGACGCAGAGAGAAAGGAACACTGTTGGTGGGACTGCAAATTAGCACAACCTCTACGGAAAACAGTACAGAGATTCCTCAGAGAAATAAAGGTAGACTTACCATTTGATCCAGCAATCCCACTACCATGTCTCTACCCAACAGAAAAGAAGTCATTTTGTCAAAAAGACAGGCACACTCAAATGTGTGCCTGCACAGTTTACAACTGCAAGGTTGTGGAATCAACATAAGTGCCCATCAATCCATGAGTATATTAAGAAACTGTGGTATATATATGCCATGGAGTACAACTTAGCCATGAAAAGAAATAGAATGTTTTTTGCAGCAACTTGGATGGAACTGAAGACCATTATCCTAACTACAGTATCTCATAAATGGAAAAATAAACACCACATCTACGCACTAATAATTGGGAGCTAAACCATGGATACACACAGGCACAAAGAGATGTAAAGGTCATTGGAAACCAAGAAGTGAGGAGGGCAGGAAGACAAATGAGGGGTAAAAACTTAACTACTGGCTACAATGAACACTATTCTGGTGAAGGGCGCACTAAAAGCCCCATCTTAAGCATTATACAAGGTATCCATGTAACAAAAATATCTGTACCCCCTTAATATTTTGAAACAAACAAACAAACAAAATGATGTCAGCAGGGCTCCATTCCCTTCTGGAGGCTCTGGGGGGAGATCTCTTTCCTCACCACTTCCAGCTTCTACAAGCTGCTCACATTTCATAACTCTTGATCCCCTTCTTCCATCTTCAAAGCCAGCAACGGCAGGTTGAGTCTTCCTCACCTCACCCCACTTCACCTCACATCACATCAATCATATCACTCACATCACTCCAATTTTCTCTTCTACCTCCCTCTTCTACTTCTAAGAACCCTAGCAATTACATTGGGCCCACCTAGATATTGGATAATCTCCCTATTTTAAGGTCAGCTGATTAGCCACCTTAATTCCATTTGCTACCTTAATTTCCCTTTGCCATGTAACATATTCACAGATTCTGGGGACTAGGACATGGACATCTTTTGGGGAACCACTATTCTACCTATCACAATAAAACTGTTAAGAAATAAATTTAAAAAATTTAAATCTAGTTTTTGAGTACATGGAAATTCAATATTCTAGTTATTCTATTCTGTCAATTTTTATAATAGAGAGTTTAAAATGAGATATCGTTTTTCACCTATCAAACTGAGAAAGGTCAAAAGTCTAAAAATGCATCAAACCGACAAAGGTGTGAGAAAATAGACTGTCTCAAACATTGCTGGTAGGAGTATAAACTGGTACAATTTCCATGGTGCACAGTTTGGCGTATCTACCAAAATTACAAACGCACGTGCACTTTCACCCAGCAATTCTACTTCAAGGAATTTATGCTAGATACATTTGTATGCATGAGAAATGATATATGCAACATTATCTGTCATAACAAAAGACTGGAAACAATCTAAATGTCTATCAATAGAAAACTGATTACATATATTCTATGGATACTCTGCAGCCATTAAAAAATAATAAGGCAGTTGCATATGTGCTACATATAGAAGATATATTTTACTTAAATATGGAAAGAAACAAGGGACAGAATAGTATGTGTAGTATGCTACATTTTGTAAAACTACATGGAATATATTCTTAAGTAACCTTGTATTATATCCAGAAGAAGTCAAAAGAATCCTCTGGAGAAGAGAGGTGGCTGAGTGGGAGAAAGAGAAGAGAAAAGCTTATTCTCCTTTTCTTATCTTTTGGGGTTTCTACTGGTACATGTATGACAGATAGATAGACAGACAGTCACACAGAACATTAAAAAAATATTTTGTAAAAATCAGCATACCACAAATGTTCACGTGGCCCTCTATACAAATTTTCAATCTCCAGGCAATCTCTTACCTGCTAGTTGGTGCAGGGAAAGAAAATGAGAGAAGCTGATTCCAGAACGGGTCATTCTCAGAGACAGATTCTGTTCCTGATAACTTCTTTAAGTATTCATTTTTAGGAAGATCACCGATTCTGCTGCTGTTTGATCCCATCTTCTAATTTGGTCGATAACTTGTCCTTAAACCTGCATTTCCACAAGACAACCTATAACAAATGAAAAATATCTTCAAACTTATTCGAGACAGTCATCATACTTTTTCTACATGTAAAAAACTATGAACTTTATCAAGGAAATCACACCTCTCTTTATTTTTAAATGTATTAGACATCAGATACAAAGTTACTGGGCTAAAATATGGCTTAGCCAACACAAAACACAAAAATCCAAATAGATTTGGTACTGGTATCATAGATCTTAGGATAGACATACCTCAGTCCAACAAAGCATCTCAAAGAAAATTCATAATAATAACTTATTAAAAAATAGTCTGAAAATAAAGCTCTTTACAACTAAAACAGTGATGATAAAGAATAAAGAGACTAGATGGCTTGAATGTGCAAAGAAGGGGAGAAAGTGGTTCAAGTAATTACCATGCACTACCCACACTTACGGAGGTAATGGGGACAGACCTTAATCACCTGCTTCAAGTGAAAGAGCTCAAAATTCAAAAGGAGTCACATTTAATGTTTCTCGCATTCTGCTGTAGGGCACATACAGTATTTGTTGGCATGCATCTTCTCCTAAACCATGAATATCTTTGACAACAGGAACTATCTTATTCATCTTTCCATCCCCAGTGTCTAGACTAGCACATAACAGGCATTCCTTAAACAGTATGCGGAAAGAACGAGTGAGTAAATAAATAACTAGTATCCCCATGGCTCTTCAGTATTTGTCATTCTTGGTCATTAAGGGGAAAATTAAATTCAGTTACAAATATGAATTACTGTCTTCCTTACATCACTCTTAATGTAATTCTAGATCATGTTTTATCTCAATTTGTTCAGAAAAAGTCTCTCACTGAATAATAAAATGGTGAGGAGATGAATAATAAATTGCACTGTTTTAATATTACCATCACAATGAAAGGAAAGTATGTGGGCTCAGTAGCCAAAGAAAGCTCAAGTCAGATGAGAATTTTTATCAGTAAGTGACTAACTTTCTTACTTATGTCCCTCCTCATCCCACAAAGGCATTAAGGTTAAAGCCAAGGTCAGAATTTGGAAGCATGGCTCCCATGTTCTCTTTGGAACTGGACTGAGCTGTTCATCTGAGGCTTCCCCAAGGCACACAGTCAGCCAGGTCTTCTGAATATGAGTGAGAAATACACCTGCCTCCTGATCACCTGCCCCTGAACCTGAAGCCACCCACTACTTTCGTCCTCCCTAGTCATGGGGACAGGGACCCCAATAACAGCTGACTTCAACTACACCTCCATATCAAGTCAACTAATCCTAAGGTTTAATTTCTCAAAATACAAATTATTAAGCCCAATTAGAAAATGCTATGAAGAAATATTCTGAAATACATAAATACCTTACTTATCATATTCTATTCCAAAGCTACTTTATATTTTAAGCTACTTAAAATTCAGTTTTTTAGTAGTCTTACAATGGGATACATTAGTGAAAAAAATGAATGAACCAGAGCCACAATTACCAAAATAAATACATCTCAAAAATATAATTTGAAAAAAAAATACCAAATAATATCCATGGTATGGTTTCATGCATAAAATTTTAAAACATGCAAATGACATTATGGATTTATCATATCTAGTACAAGCATTAAAACAAGGGCGGGCGTGGTGGTTCATGTCTGTAGTCCCAGTATTTTGGGAGGCTGAGGCAGGAGGACTGCTTGAAGCCAAGATTACAAGACCAGCCCGAGCAACATAACAAGACCCTGTCTCTACAAAAAAATTATAAAAATTAGCCAGGCATGGTGCAATCAACTGTAGTCCCAGCAACTCAGGAGGCTGAGGCAGGAAGATCACTTAAGTCCAGGAGTTTGAGGTTGCAGTGAGCTATGATGGCACTACTGCCCTCCAGCCTGGGCAACAGAGGAAGATGCAAGACCCTGTCTCAAAAAAACAAAAAAACAAAAAATTAAAAAGACTCACCCAAATCCCTGCCAACCTGAATGAATGAATAAAATAAAAAAAATAAATAAATTCTAATGATATCAGAAAGGGCAGAGAGATGTTTCAGCAGGATCAGTAAATACTTTCTTAAACAGAAAAGAGAGAGAACAGAAGGCAAGTGAAATGAAGCACAAATGGTAAATGTTTAGATTTGCTGAAATGGACACTATGTGCATGGGCTTTTGTTATATTACTCTTCATTCCTGCTTTACATATTAATTTTTAAAAGGAAAAGAATGGTGATTCTGCTGAGAGAGCATTTTTTAAAAAGGAGAAAAGAAGGGTTTCTCAATCTCTCAGCAGCCATACTGGAAGCTGGTTAACAGGGAAGCAATGCCTTTAAAATCTTAAGAGGAACTAAATTAACTAGAATTCTATAGCTAGCCAAACTACCAATTATATGAAGGTATAAGAAAGACATTTTCTGATTTGCCAAGATTCAAAACACCTCCCAAGCACCCATTTTCTGGATGCTAGGGGAAGAGGAGGGATTCCACATGAGAGAATAAGCCAAGAAAAAGGAAGACATGGAATTCAGGAAACAGGATTCAATGCAGGGCAGTGAAGAAGAGAAGTCAAGGGCAAGAGCCATGCCACAGGCTGGGACAAGAGTCAGAACGGCTCCAGGATCTCCAGAAGGAGAAAAAATAGAACTGATAGGTCACTTGATGTGTTTGACCTTATTCTGTGGAGTGTTACAATAGCATAGAATTTGGAAGTAATGAATAATAGTTACATAGAAAATAAAGTAAATGATTTTTTAAAGACTATGTACTAAACCAAAATTATTCAAGAAAGGTCATATAATCATAATACATGACTCAAGTCAACAGTCATCAATATTTATATAATCATTATGATGTAAATACTAAATAAAGATTTAGCCAAAAATTGTGAGCTAACTATACTGAGAATATTCTAGAAAAAGAAGTGGGAATGGTGGCCTACGAGTACTAAATCTTCATCTTCCGTAATAGCTAGGGAGTCAGTAGAAAATATCTAAAAATTATTACATCAAAAAACAACAGTAAAAGCTTTTTAGTTATGAATAAAGAGGTAAACAGGAACAACAGCTAATAGATTCGAAAGTGGCCACCATTAAGGAAAAGGACTCTGGAGTGGAAAAAGGGGCAGCACAATTTTTATTTTAAGTCCATCATATTATTTGATTTTTAAAACCATATACATATATTACCTTGAATAAAAACAAAGAATTTTTTAACCTCCTTCACTATTCCATTTCTTACCCACACTTAATTTTTTTTAAGAGATGGAGGTCTGGCCAGGTGTGGTGGCTCACATCTATAATCTTAGCACTCTAGGAGGCCAAGGCAGGAGGATTGCTTGAGCTCAGGAGATGGAGACCAGCCTGAGCAAGAGCAAGATCCCGTTTCTACTAAAAATACAAAGAAATTAGCTGGACAACTAAAAATACATTAAAAAAAAAAATTAGCCAGGCATGGTGGTGCATGTCTGTAGTCCCAGCTACTCGACAGACTGAGGCAGAAGGATCGATTGGGCCCAGGAGCTTGAGGTTGCTGTGAGCTAGGCTGATGCCACGGCACTCTAGCCCAGGCAACAGAGGGAGACTCTGTCTCAAAAAAACAAAAAAAAGAGTCTCACTGTGCTGCCCAGGCTGGATTGCAAGTAACTACTTTCAGGTGTGACTGTACAACAGTATAGACTCAAGACTCCTGGCCTCAAGCAATCTTCCATCCTCAGCCTCCTGCTTATCTGGGACTACAGGTGCCTGTAAGTGTGCCTGGCTCCAGATTTTAACATACATAGAAAACAGAATACCATAATAACTAAAATAATGGTGACAAAGATGTGAATTATTCTTTACTGAGGCACATAACTAGCAAACTTAAGAAAATATGTCTGATACAGTTTAACATCATAATATAAACAATTTAGGTTAGCTCCTAAAATCTAAATTTCAAATTTTCATCATTGTATGAGGTTACTAACAAGCAATGGTCACGGCTTAGTCAGAAAAGAGGAATTAATTCAAACCCATGCTAGTGGCAGACACAGATCAATAAAACAAAATAAAAAATCCAGAAATGGACTTACAAAAGTATAGCCAACTGATTTTTGTCAACAGTGCAAAAACAATTCAGTAGAGAGTGAACAGGGTTCACATAAACATAAAACATAAAATTATAAAACTCATAGAAGATAACATAGAAGAAAATCTTGGTGGCCTAGGATGAGAATTCATGCACATGATGCAAAAGCACAATATACAAAAAAGAAAGGAAAGTTGCTAATCTGAGCTTCATCAAAATTACAAAACTTTTGGTCTGTGAAAGACCCTGTTAAGAGGATGAAAAGACAAGCCACAGACGGGAAGAAAAGAAGCCACACACACAAGAAAAAAAATAAGTGCATGCAAAATGCTGAGAAATCCAAGTATGGTCTGCCATTTATTATATTATGCCAGTACCAATTTTCTGGTTTTGATAAGGTACTATAGTCATATTAACAATGGGGGAAGCAAAGTTAAAGGTACATAGACTTATCTGTACTATTTTTATAACTTATAAGTCTATAATTATTTCCAAATAAAAAGTTCTTAAAAATCAACTTAAAAAATTCAATCCCAAAAATCGAATCTACATGTCCCAGAAAGGTGCCAATAAATCACATTAACTGGTACTTTCACAACCACTAACATTATTTTTACATATTAAACTATTTCATCAACTATATTATCCCATGATGTGATATCAGGATCACACATTCTAGTTACTTGGTGTCTTAGAATGGTCTTTCATTTAGACTGGTTGCCTCAAATAAAGTCTTGCTTTCAAATCTTATTCAAAACTGAACAGTCTTCTTCAATAAATGTAAAATAAGTAATATATCTGGGTCTTTTGAGGATTCCACATTAAATTCATAACTCTGAGGAGTACATAACAGATTTTGTCCTCTACCACCTATTAATACTTAAGGGTACTGCTATTTCCTTTTCACCAAACCTTGTAAGTTCTTTTATTCGTCCAATAATGCCTGTGACCCCTGAATATGCCTCAACGAAATGTTTTTTAGAAAACAAATTAAAAGACCTTGACAACTTGTTTACAGTATGCTATTTATCAGGAGACTCAGGCTAATCAGCAGTTAGGACTGTAGGCCTAACATTATTGTACTAGACAGACACCTCTAAGTGTGTGGATCAGTTGAGAGAGTCTCTGTTTGTTTACTGGCACGAGCAGTTTAAGTATGGGTTCTCTCGGCTCAACCATGAACTAAATTGTCCTTCTCTATGCTTCATTAAAATCAAACAGTATAAAAATGACAACAGATCAAAAGAAATAAGAATCAGTACAATTTGTTCTCAATTAAGCATACCAGTATTTTACTTTTATCATGGTACCTTAAAAGCAATCAATTAAAACAATTTACTCTAGTGATTTAATTAGGTACATGAATGCTGAATTTTCAAAAAAAGCAAAATTTCACTCTGGAATCAACCTCCTCCCCTCCCCAGACAAAGCAACAATGGGAAACAATATTATCACAAAGCCTACTAATAAAACTTAAGTCAGACATTTTCATTTTTATTTTATTTTTTGAATCAGTAACATACAATGGTACAAAATACAAAGGGTTCAAAGGACATATAGTGAAAAGTCTCCCCCACATCCTGTCTTCTAACCATCTAGTTTCTCAACTCAGAAAATATTACTAGTTTCTCTGGGTACCATTCCACAGATACTCAGTGTACATACAAACATATATTCTTCCCCTTTTTACACAAGCCATGGTATATGATATAAGCCTCCTTAAACTGCTATTTCCACTTATCGACATCTATTAGAAATCATTACATATCCATATATGACGCACTTCATTCCTTTTTACATCTGTGTAACATTCCATTTTGTAAGGTAATAAATCCCATATTGACAGACATTTAGGTAGTTTAGTCTTTTGCCATTACAAATCATTCTCCAACAAGAAATAGAAATATATATGAGATATTACTTGTATCTTAAACTACTACTTATATTAGTATATAAAATGTTTCATACATATGTGAGTATATAGGTACAATAAATCCAGAAAAATAGAATTGCTGGGTCAAAGGGTATGTGCATTTCTAATTTTAGTAGATATTGCCTAGTTGCCTTTTATAGAGGTTGTACCAACTTGCACCCCCACCAGCAACGCCCATTTCTCCACTTGATAGCTACCAGTTTAATTGTACTTTTTGATCCTTGCCAACTGAAAGGTAAAAAAAAAAAAAAAAATAGTTTTTCAGCAAGATTTTTATTTGCATTTCTTTTACTGCAAATAAGACCATTATCTACTCATATCCTTTGCCTATTTTCTATTAACATATAGGAAATAAACTTAATTTTCAAAGCTGTTAGGATAAACCACAAAGTTAAGTATTAAATCAAATAACTGCTCAGTCCAAGGCCACTATGAAATCTTTCCCAACAATATGAATAAAGCATAAAAGCTTATTAGGAGGGACTGCACAGAACTAACTAGGAAAATCAAGACAGCCAATTGAGCACATAGTACAGTGCCTCCTTCCCCCTTTTTTCTCACCAAACCCTAGAAATAATGTAAAAGAGATTTTTTTAAATAGTCAGTGATTACACAGCCATGCTCAAAAATTCACAGGGGATCAGAAGCTGTGAAGAATCCCCATAATACATAGAAAACAGCTGGAGATGGGCTAAAAGGGGAAATAGCATCCCAGAGCAGGTGCAAAGGGCCTTCAAGGGCACCATCACCAAGAGTATGAACAGCAACTCCAACCCAAAGGCAAAAAGGCCAGAGCCCAGGGGCAACTAAGACAGGCTTAGCCAGGGCACCCTGAGCAGTCACCCCTGCCCAAGCCCTCACTCCCCTAGGTAGCAACAACACGGTGCCATCTGCTGAGAACAGAGTGAAGGCAATGGCCAAGGCAGCTGAAACACCAGGAGGAATAAGTCCAGCCATGAGAAGACAAGTAGCCACTGAAGTACTCTTGCCAGAAAGTTCCACTTGCTCTCCACAGAAAACACAGTAGAAAACTGAGACCCAGTGGCATCTCTTCTGCAATGATTCCTGCCAAGGATTCCAAACACACACACACACACACACACACACACACACACACACACACACACACACAATCACCTGCTCCCAATTTATTTGGAACTCTCAAGACCCCCTATTGCCTTTACCGTCTCACTGTGCATCTAAATTAGACTCCCTTGGCTTTCAGCTCTTCTTTCTCTAAATCTATCAGTACCTGAATCCCATTTCCTGATTTCACATGTGGCTTCCATGACATTACTGTCAAATATCTCCTAGCCCCAATCTCTGACCAGAAGGCCAGTTCTATCAATATCCCTAAAATATTTAAGATTTTTTAAACTCAATATATTATTGAGTAAATATATTATACTGATTATAATAAAATCAGTAATTTTGTCGATAATGATCGTTACATAAATCTATGCTAAAAATAAGAAGTGTGCTATTGCTGATGCTTCTAGTAGTAAATCTTTCAAAGGACCTATCTTTTTTTTTTCTTTTGAAACAAAGTCCCACCCCCGTTGCCCAGGCTGGAGTGCAGTGGAACAATCATAACTCACGGCAGCCTCGAATACCTGGGCTCAAGCAATCCTCCCGCCTCAGCCTCCCAAAGCACTGGGATTGCCACACCAGCCCAAAGGACCTATCTTTAATATTAATACAATGTAGTCAAGAACTCAATCTTAACATGTGCAAAACTGATTCAATCATCCCTCCCAAAACCAGTTACTCCTCACAACTCCCCACTACTCCCCTAAAGCTCCCATTATATAAAAATGCCTTGAAATGCTATTTTTCCACAGTATATATAATACATCTCCCCAGGTAGATTATCCTGAGAGATGTGAATCAGGTTTCACATTTCTTCCTTATCCCTAATTAACCTCCAGCACACTGCAAAAGAGAAATTACTCAAAAAATGCTTGCTGAAATAGGCAAGGTCCCACAGCTAATAAATAGATGAAAAGAACTTCAGCCTAAAATCTGAGTAAAATTTGCTATTAAAACAATGAGGTGGCCAGGCGCGGTGGCTCACGCCTGTAATCCTAGCACTCTGGGAGGCCAAGGCGGGCAGATTGCTCAAGGTCAGGAGTTCGAAACCAGCCTGAGCAAGAGCAAGACCTCATCTCTACTATAAAAATAGAAACAAATTAATTGGCCAACTAAAAATATATAGAAAAAATTAGCCAGGCATGGTGGCGCATGCCTGTAGTCCCAGCTACTCGGGAGGCTGAGGCAGAAGGATCACGTGAGCCCAGGAGTTTGAGGTTGCTGTGAGCTAGCCTGACGCCATGGCACTCTAGCCTGGGTGACAGAGTGAGACTCTGTCTCAAAATAAATAAATACATAAATAAATTGACTCTAGACTGTGTTCTTAAGTACTACTCAATTGTACTTAAGAATTGTGTACATAACTTTCTTGACATGATGACTAGTGAATTAATGAGAATTTGATAGATATTGAGTAATGGCAGTGTTCCTGGTTAAATACCGAATAACTAGTTGAGAATAATAATATTAATTGTTATTATAAATAGCAAAACTCAAGTGATTATAGAGATAAATGAAAGTAGTTGGGGTAAAGAAAATCAAGGGACTACGTTTTAGATGAAATCTCCATAAGTTGATATGATCACTCATAATTATACCACGAGAAATTATCTAGACTTTGGGTGGACCATTTGACAAAAAATCATCAAGCAGTTTTGCATTAATATGTTTTTGATTCTTCCCTAAAGTTAATTTTGTTCTGAATAATTTAATTTCTGATATAATCATACAATTTGTAAATAACAGATTTTTTTGCAGCGTTTCCTACTTCTAAATCAAAATAAAGCTTTAATTTTGCACTATTAATTTTGTAAAACATTTATTAAACTACCAGAGTTCTCTCATATTCTTCCTTGCAATACTAGTAGGTTATTCTTCTATTTAAACTCTTCCATTTTAGAGATTTCATCAAATTTCTGACAGTCTTGTCAAACAGAGATCCCCCCCAAGTTTAAAAAAGCATTCATTTCAGTAATTCCAGCTTTCGCAGATAGACAGTTCAGAAAAAATTCCAATAGACATTTTTAATATGATAATGAAAGTGTATTCACTTTTATGTACATTTAAAATACCTTTAGCACCTAACATATGTAACATAAAAACCAACATAGCTTTACTTGTATTAAATACCTTTTTTATTCTAGAATTTTGTGCAAGTAGGAGTAGTTTTCCAATCTACAATTCTAGATGATAAAATTAACTAGAGTCCAATATGAATATAAAAATAGAAGTAATGTGTAATTTAAGTATAATACAATGAAATTTAGGTGAATATTGATCTTCGGATAAACACTATCTTGTAATTTCAGAAGACTAATTAGATGCCTGGAGTTGGAAAATGGGCAGACTGAGAGTTGGGGACATTAAATAGAAGTCAAAGACTATTCAAGGAAACATTTTTGTGACAATAACAACCACCAGGTAATGTTAACTCTGGCTCTTCCACATAGGTTAACCTTTTCTCTAGAATACATTTTCTTGATGTTTTATCACAAAATAAAATTTGTCTACTGGTTATCTCAGGCACTTAAAGAAAGTAGTTTAATTTGAGGTTTGCCTTAAAGGCACTACATTTTATATTGATGGATTATTCAAACAGACACTCCATACAAGTGATTTGGTAAACAATGTAAGGAAAGAATACAAGATACCCTTATTGCATTATTTCATGTTATAAAACATTAATTCACTGGAAAAAAAGTGGATGAAATTTTCACTACATTTCCAGTTTAGGTCTTTACATGGAAAAAAAAAAGAAAAAAATTTCCAAGATCTTTCCATGGAGGACTGAGGGGCTTTTGAAAAAAAATAAATATTTCCACTAAGAAATATGTAACCAAGAGATTGTACTGACTGAAGGAAGAAGAGCCTATTAAACTAGAAAAACAATAAATACCTTTCTCAGTATGAGCAATAAGTAGAAAATGCTATCTTTCTAGTTCTAATTTGTCTTATCTTTGCTTTTCAATCTCTATTTGCCAAATGGGAAACAACATAGCATTTTTGGATGTGGACTAGGAATGGAAAAATATCTACACTGATATCTCCCCTAAAATGTAAGCGTGCTCATTAGTAAGATCATGCCAGCACCTGGAAGAGATTCTCTTGAGCCAAGTTCAGATGCTAAGTTTAGAAACCAGCCATGCCTATGTACAGTTCTCTTGTTTTTTAGTGTAATTTTTCTTTCACTTGAAGCCAATGGAGCCCACTATTAGTTGATGGGCTTTCACTTAAAATAGCTATCTTAAATAGCTATTTTAAAATTTTCCCAACTAATTTTATTTTTTTTTATTTTTATTTTTGCTGCCATCAGCTAAACTGAGGTTAAAAGAAAAAAATACCTCCAATAAACTACTGCAGATCAAGCACAATTATCCACGGCCATGGCAGTGATTCTAGACCATAAAAGAATTTCCAGTGCTTGAAATCAAACTATGGGGATATGAAGATTATTTTCCATTCAGTCATTATTATCTTTTTTGGATTAAAAGTTTCAATTTCACCAGATTCCTCGGATCTGTTTCTTTTTAGTATTTTGTTCAAAACTTGCTTCCCTCCTCCACTGGTTTTGCTTCCCAGAACAAATAAGCTTTTCCACTAACCACGGCCTGCAGTTTGGCTGGTTCTTGAGCAGAGGTCTCAGTGCCTGCTTATACACAATAATTTTCCAAAAGGTAGAAAACCAGTTTCTGGCTTAGAGAGAATTGAGGGGTGGGGAGGAAGCAACAAACCTTACATTCTCTTCGACCTACATATAACATATTCCTGTGTTCAGTATATTAACCCATTAATTCTTTGAGGACTTAGCAACAAGGGACACCCCTCAGCTTCCCACTGCAGATATGTCTATGGGCTCACCTGATTTTTTTTTTATTTTAATTTTTTAATTTTTATTATTTTTTTTATTGCAGCATATTATGGGGGTACAAATGATAAGGTTACGTACATTGTCCTTGCCCCCCGCCCCCCACCCGGCCGCGCCGCCAGCCTGACCGTCCCCCAGACAGTGCACATCGCACTCATTATGTATGTATATACCCATCCCCTCCTCCCCCCTCCCGTCTGCCCACCACCTAATAAATGTTGTTCCTGTGTGTCCACTTAGGTGTTGATCAGCTAATGCCAATTAAATATAATTCACCCCTCTTTCTGCATTCCCTCCACCACATTAAATGGAAAACTGGACAATTCTACTCTCTAAAGTTCTATTAGCTCTTTGTATCCTTCAAGGAGCCATTTCCTTTATTGAAAAAGTGATTGGAAAAGTGTTTCATTGCCTCACTGATTTGCTCTGTTTCGGGGTTTAAACAAGCTGCTGGGGGCTTGCTCAGGCACGGAGTGAGGTATTGCTTTAATTATTCCATTCTCCCTTTCTCATTTGGCATCGGTCTCAGTGTCGGCACGCTCTCTCTAAGAAGTACATGAGATTTTCCACACTCTACAGATAAGACTCTTGTCTTCATAGTCTGTCTTTTTGCACCCACAGATATATTGAGGACAATTTGTGGAACATTCTGCAATCTCAGTGCCTAGTAACACAAAAAATAGCTGCTTTGGGTGTTGCGGGAGAATAAGAGAGTCAGGGATGTTTATCCAGTGGAGTCTGACACACTGACCTTCTCCATAAAAAGGAGGGAAGTTATCTTCTTGTATACTTTGCCCTTCCTCCATAAAGATTTAACACCATTGGCAGGACAAAGTGAGGGAAAAATGGACCAAAATTTCTGGAAGGTGAGTTGGAATGAGTTAAGATAAAGACATGATGAGCTATGAAGACGTTCTGTTGTCCTGGCGATCTCTGACGCTCTCACACTGCTTGGCTCTTCTGCTGTTCTATGTTTCCAATATTTTGGCTTAGATGCATTCAGAAATATCTACCTGGCAGAAACACATGGTGTGTGTACCGATTGTTTTGGTTCATTTTTAATTACAGAAATTGTTGTAGTTACTTCTCCTCCTATTTGTAAGGATTCAGCTTGAAGAAGGACAGTCAAGCCCAAGAGCTGCCTTTGCCTCTGCCCCAGCCTGTCTGAGGAGATGGCCACTGAGGGAGCATCCCATGACCCGGAACAGCTCCTGCCACATGGTGGGCCTCAGAATAAATTGTGGGTTGGATAGCCTCTGCTTTGTTGCCCTATGATATAAACTGCTCTTCCATCTTTAAATTCCATAACTCTCAGATTGCGTCACTTAACACTTAGGCTAACGCTGAAGTCCCAGGGCTTTCTACCTAAGCAAGGAGACAATGAGAAAATTTAGCTCAGTAGTAGGTTAACTTCCATACTACTACTGGTGTCAAAGTTTTCTCTGTTCTGGGCTTGAGGTCTCTCTCTGAAGAGTGGCTATAAACTCTAGCTCTGTTCTGATGGAGCTCCAGGGGGACATCGTGGCTGTTCACAGTGTGTCTTTCACAGGATACTTCCTTAACTGGTGGGCAGCATAATACCTAAGTGTCCAACCCACTTTTTCATTTAACATTTAAATCTGGTGTTTTTTTGTTTTTTGAAAAATGCTTTTTCCAGGTGTACTTTGTGATTTGGGATAGAGGACAGCACAGAAAATTAGTGTGATGCATTTATTACAATCGATAAGCCAATGTACAAGGGCTCTCTGGAAACTATCCAGCCATTGTTAATATAATGAGAACAGGTCCATGGCTGGATACTTTCTGGACAGCCCTCTTACATTATTATTAACTAAAGTCCACAGTTCACCTTAGAGTTCACTCTTTGTGATGTACGTTCTATGGGCTTTGCTAAATATATAATGACATGTATCCACCATTGCAATATCACACAGAATAGCGTCAAAACTTTTCTGCCCTAAAACTTTTCTCTACTCCACACGTTCATCTCTCCCTCACTATAGCCCTTGGCAACCACCGATCTTTTTACTGTCTTCATGGTTTTGCCTTTTCCAAAATGTCATATGGTTGAGATCATGCAGTATGTTTGCTTCCAAGTTTTAACAATTGTGAATAAAGCTGCTATAAACATTCATGCACAGGTTTTTTTGTGAACATAAATTTCAACTCAAATACCTAGGAGTGCAATTACTGGGTCATATGGTAAGAGTATGTTTAGGCTTGTGAGTAACTGCCAAAGTGCCTTCCTAAGTGCTTCCTTTGTTTTATAATAGTTTCTTATTATTTAAATGACGTTTTAAATGACTTTTAATATAGTATTTAGAAAGCACCTATTTTTTGTGAATCTTATTCTTTCTTTCTTTGTGACTTGCACAATTATGTGTATGTGTCACGATATGTCTCAGAACCCACAGCTCTTCTCCTCCTCCCTCTCCCCTTCCCTCTTTCCTGCCACAGCTGGAAAATGAACAAGCATCTTAAATCCATCATTTACAGTTAGGGAGAAGCACTAGAAAGATATAAACGGAACTCTTTTGTAGTTGATCACTTCTCCATTTAATAGCTGCTTAGTTTAATTGATGGGTGCAGACTATATTATAATTATTAAACTATTAACATTTTGTTGAGCCTGACAAAATGATTGTGCTTAGTCAACATTTATTCAATAGCTACTTACTCTACTTATTGATTTCCTTCAATATGTCAAACATTAAATGCTAGGTTTTTGTGGGACCCTTTGTTAGGCCCTTATGAAACAAAACTAGTGATTATCATAAATAGGGACATAGGCTATTTTACTAATTCAAAATGTAGTATTTTATATCTTCATGTAAGCACACATAATACTCTAGTCTTTAGTTAACATAAGCACAAAAGAATTTACGTTCTGGCTTAACGTTTGCTGTTCATACAGCACACCATATGGTCTTTCTGTGTGGTAAAAAATCACCAGCTGTGGAAGGGTCTGCATTTTCTTCTTGAAACTTCCTCCTCTCTTGCTCTGTTGTTTCTCCTTCTCTGGTCACTTATCTTTGACTCTTCTTGGCTCCTCCTCCTCTGCTTACTTTTTGTTTATTATTTTTTTTTTAATATCATCCTGTGAACTCCTGCCTACTTTTTAAATGTTGAGTTTCCCCTGTTGCCTGTCTTCGTACTTCTGTTCTTTCTCAAGGTGATCTTTTCCATTACTCCAAATTCTACTAGACATTGAAGAATCACTATTTTTTCTTACCTGTAATTTCTCCCTTTTTCATTCCCTGTACTGAAATTGCAACTGCTTATAGAAAATGTATTTCTGGAGGTCCTGCAAATAGCATGTGTACAATTGGTCTAAAGCTTAACTCCTTACCATCCTCCAAAGTTTACTTATTTTCTTCCTTCTCTTTCCTCTCTCCCACCCTCCCTCTTTCTTTCTCTTCCTTCCTTCCTTCCTTCCTTCCTTCCTTCCTTCCTTCCTTCCTTCTTTCTTTCTTTTTTATATATGAATGCCCAGGTTTTCCTGGCCCATTTGTTGAAATGATGATCTTTTCTTCATTGAATTTGCTCTATTGTCAAAGATCAGTTGACCATATTTGTGTGGGTCTGTTTATGGGCTGTCTATACTGTTCCATTAATCTATTTGTCTAGTCTTTGCCAATACCACACTCTTGATTACTATAGTTTTATAGTAAGTCTTGAAGTTGGATAGTGTTAGTTTTCTAACTTTGGTCTTCTTCAGTATTGTGTCAATGTTTTTAGGTAAATTTTGCCTTTCCTTATAAACTTTAGAATCAGTTTCATGATATCCAAAAAAATAAAAATAAAAAATAAAATAACTTGCAGGGATTTTGATTGGGATTGCATTGAATTTATAGGTAAAGTTGGGAAGAACTTACTTTTTGGCAATATTGTGTCTTCATAATTTAGAATCTAGACTTATCATTTGAAGATAAGGCAACTGAAACATAGAGGTTATTTTCAGAAACTGAAGAACAGATCTTCTTTGGCTTGTGTAGATTTCAGTCAAAGAAAAATATAGTCGATTTTGTGTCTGAAAAATACATTTACGAAACCCAAGAGTGTTGCCTACATGTGCTAACAGTTCAGTGAAACATCAAGAGGGGGATAGCCATCAGTATGAGTTCTGCAAGAATACAAAGAGATTGGTCAGTATCACATTTTACAACAAGAAAGGCAACAAATCCTATGGTTTTTTTTTGGAGGCCAGGAAGGGGAAAAAACAGGTTGTGCAAGCTCACAGAACTTACTTTGTATTCTCAATAAAATTCTAGTCCCTTACTCGCAATAATCATATAAATGCCATAGCAAGCACATTTAACTTCCTAAAGGTGATGATGGCATTGCCTTCCTGGCATTTGTTGAAAAGACTTTAACAGGTTTTCAACTTGTTCAACTTTTATGCTTCCTGCAAAGGAAATCAAACTCCAGGGTTCTGTATATTAAACATTCTGTTTCAATTCACAACACAGAATCCTTGGATTAATTTCATTGTGTCTTTTACATCAAAATAAGTGTTAATGGGGTGAGCACTGTGGAGGGGAGGGGAATGCTTGAAACGTAGTTGGGGAAGGGAATTAGGGGTCTCAAAAAGGAGAAGGAAATCCCCTAAAATTGAGTTACGTGAATAGCTGTACAACTTGGTAAATTTACTAATAATCATTGAATTGTACACTTAAAATGGAGTAAAGACATGATATGTAAAAAAAAAAAAATAAAAAAGTGTTAATTTTAAACTTATTCCCAAGCCCATCTTCTAAGACACCAACCTCTGAATAATAGAGAACACCCCTTTATCCTAAAATGATGTGGCAGAGTATGTGTCTGTAGAAGGAACAATCTGTAAGCACAACCAAGAGCTTACCTGATTAAGCCTGCCCAACTTAACCTGACTTGCTTGTTTTCAGTCACTTATTTCTAGTTGATCTTAAAACCTACATAGCTAAAATCACGTAGCCAAACAATACATAACTAAACTCTAACTAGCTTCATTATAGATAATATCTCTGATGGTGTTACTGCAGTAACAATTGCTTAAAGTTATTTTTCATGAACTTGGGAGCAGTTTCTGTCCGGTTCAAACCGATTGAGACTATGTACCCTCCCCCAGGCCTTTGTGGGTGACTGAACAGTGCTCTTTTGACTTCAGAGGGCCAAAGCTCCACCCTCAGATCATGCTAATATCACCATTTTCAGAACATGAGTCTTTTGAAGAGACATGTAACTCCACTACACCAATGTAGAAACTCCCATAACCTCACCTTTACTACTGGCCAATCACCTTTTCCAACGCTTTAGACCATCTCACTTTCTATCCTTTAAGTACTCTCAAGCCCAATTTTCAGGGGGGAAGATTTGAAATTTGTTTCCCACCTCCTCGCTTATCTGCCTCCTGAATAAACTCTTTCTCTTTTGCAAAATCTGTCATTACCATGATTGGCTTACTGGCACAGGGCAGAACAGGCCTGGTTCTGTATCAAAGGAACAATATAGGACTTACTGGATTTCATTTACATAAAACCTTCCCTCTCTAAGGCAGTGGTCTTTTAACACTTTTGTTTGTCTACCCCTCAAAGCATTTTTTCTTTTTTGAGACAAAGTCTTGCTCTGTCACCCCAGCTAGAATGCAATGATATTCTTGTAGCTTACTGCAACCTCAAATTCCTGGGCTTAAGCGAACCTTCTGCCTCAGCCTCCTGAGCAGCTGGGACTATACAGGTGAACACCACTACACTCGGCTAATTTCTCTATTTTTGTAGAGACGGGGTCTTGCTCTTGTTCAGGCTGCTCCTCCTGGCCTCAAGTGATCCTTTTTTTTTTTTTTTTGGCATTAAACTGATCTGTTTAATTATTTATTTTAATAGATCCATTTTTATATCATAAGATTATTAATAACTCCTTTTTTAGGAATGCAATATTCCTCCACTGTGTTACTGTACTATGCATATGCAATAAGCTCACTTTTAAACATGCTATTTGCTGCATTAACTGTTCCTCTTAGTGTTAGTTCCCCTATTTACCTATATGTCTCCTTTTCATAGTGTTGGCTTTCTGAGTTTTATAATTACCAGCTGTTTGCTCATATATGCATTTCCAAATTCCTGATCCATTTTTTTAGATGTTAGTTCTGATTACAGTGACTTGTCCTTGGAGATTTTAGGTGCAGTATGGAAGTTAGTGGGGACAGGAAGCTTCATGGGACTGTGCTCTGCCTCTCCAATTTTAAGACAGACACTCCCTGCTTTACTCAGAGATCGTAGGCCCTTAGAGCCTGCAAGTGAACTCAAGTTAGAAGGTAGGAATGTTCAGCAAGCCCATCATTTCTGGAACGCTGCCCCATAGAAAACTACCCAGAGGGCTACAGAGGTTCCCCCCTTTATTCCTTGAATTCACTTACATTCTGAGCTTGAAGATTCTCTCTTGGAACCAGTTATGTTTCTCTGTGCAGTATTCTCCTGTGCATGGTTTCAGGAGATTTTTTTCAGTTCTATTTCTCCAAAGATATAACCCAGTATGTTTTTGTTCTTTAGAAATTCCTCAGAATGGCAGGCCCACTATTACATTCCTTTTCTGTTGACCAGCTTTATAACAGATTTAAACGTTCTGAAATATCTTTTTTGTTGTTTCTCATAATTTTATGTGGGAGGTAAGTAGACACGTGTGCTCAGTTGGCTTTCCTTATCCAATTTCTACTTTATTCTCTGAAGAAACTCTCATGTCAAATTAAAATGCAATTATTTTCTTATCTTGATAATACCCGGTAATTTCTCTAATGCAGTTTCAGAGGAATGATTAAAGCAAATGGGTATTGCATCTCCTGAAACAGCTGTAAACCAAAGGGAACAGAGTTGCATATCTCAAGGATTTAACACTGATACATTTTATGCCATTGGGAACTCCACCAGGAAGCATCATCCTTCCTGGATGAGTTTCTTGGGACCAGCCATTTCAATTAAGTTGTTTATATTACCAAGCCATTTGTGCAAGTGCAGGCTCGGCTGCCCTGCATGATGGCATAATGGACAGGTTAAATGATGGAGATAAATCTTTCTGTCTAGCTGAAGTCCTTGTATGTGTGTATTCATACATAAACATACCTTCAAAACTAGACAACCTACACATGTATTCCTTTGAGACTTAACTCCAGTATCACTTTTTATGGGAAGCTCTTTCTGCTGCCTGCAGAATCAGACATGTGCCCTTTCATTTTGTGCCCAAGCGCTTTGTTCTCCCAACTTCTATGGTTCACGTCACCTTGGACCATAATTTTTTTATCTGTTTGATCTTCCCTATCCTGTCACCTTCTACTGAATCTGAACTTTTGGAGGACAAGAATGCTGGATGTTCTATTCATCTTATTTTTCAAAGATGGCTTGGAATGATCTGTTACATAGTGAGTATTATGGGCTCAATTAATATATTTTTAAGATCAATACACATACACATGTATACACACATATAGACACATTGGCATTCACATGTAGGGTCAAATATATAGAAAATAAATGTAATTGTTATAGTAAATACTTCTATCGTGCTTAGGTTACTTGATCATATATATACTTAAAAGCTATTTGTTTCCAGATATGATCTTAAAGGTGCTCCTCGATCAATATGCTCAATTTACAATGGCTTTATCCTGACAGAACCCCACCGTAAGTCATGGAGCGTACTGAATGCATATCATTTCACACTATCATTAAGTCGAAAAATTGTATGTCAAACCATTGTAAGTTGGGGACTATCTATACATATTTACAGAAATGTACCTCCTGGATCTTCACATGAAGACACATAGACTTAAGCTACACAGAGTGGTTTGTCTTAATAATTTTATTAATTTATAATACAAAATGTATGGTTTCTTTATGTAAACATACATCCTTATATCAATTTTTACATTTATTTATACATATACATGTATATGTGCACACATAGTGTATTTGCAAATACATATATATATAGAGAGAGAGATAGATAGATTGAGTGTATTGGTGCCATTTTTCCAACAGCATGTGCTCACTTCATGTCCCTGTGTCACATTTTGGTAATTCTTACAATGTTTTGCACTTTTTCATTATTATTATATCTGTAATAGTGATTCGTAATCAGTGATCTTTGAAGTTGCTGTAGTTTTGGGGCACTACAAATTGCAGTTATATAAGAGGGTGAACTTAATCAATAAATGTGTGTGCTCTGACTGTTCCACTGATCAGCTGTTTGTTGTCTCTCTCCCTCTCCTTGGGCCTCCCTATCCACTGAGACACAACAATATTGAAATCATGCCAATTAATAACCTCACAGTGGCCTCTAAGTGTTCAAGAGAAAGGACAAGTAGCACATCTTTCACTGTAAATCAAAAGCTAAAAACAATTAAGCTTAGTGAAGAAGACATGTCAAAAGCTGAGAAAAGTTGAAAGCTAGGCCACTTGCACCAGAGAGTTAGCCAAGTTGTGAATCAAATGAAAAGTTTGTAAAGGAAATTTTTAAAAGTTGATCTCATTGAGGTAGAGAGTAGAATGACAACTATCAGAGGCTAGGAAGGATGTGGGGTGGGAGGGATGAAGAGAGGTTGGTTAATGGGTACAAACACATAGTTATATAGTTCTAGTGTTTGATAGCACAGTAGGGTGACTATAGTTAGCAACGATATATTATATGTTTCAAAATAGCTAGAAGAGAAGCTTTGAAATATTCCCAATACACAGATGCTGTGAACATTGTTGAAATGACAACAAAGGGTATGGAACATTACGTAAACTTAGTTGATAAATCAGTGGCAAGTTTTGAGAAGATTAAGTTCTATTTTGGATAAAATGCTATCAAACAGCATCTCACGCTACATGAGAGAAATCTTTAATGATAGGAAGAGGACATGGATGTGGCAAACTTCACTGTTGTCTTTTTTTTTTTTAAGAAATTGCCACAACTACCCCAAACTTTAGCAACCACCACCCTGATCAATTGCTCAGTAGGTGTCAACATTGAGGCAAGACCCTCCACCAGCAAGCAGATTAGACCTCACTGACGGCTCAGATGATCATTAGTATTTTTTAGCAATAAAGTATTTTTTTAAAAAAATTAAAATATGTACTTTTTTAGACATAATGCTATTACACACTTAATAAACTACAGTATAGCATAAACATAACTTCTATTTGCACTGAAAAACCAAATTATACCTGTGACTTACTTTATTATGATATTTATTTCATTGTAGTGTTCTGGAACCAAACTCACAGTATCTCTGCAGTATGTATGCCTGTACATGTATTTACACATATTGTACGTGGTTTTGTCTACAGTTTGTCAGTTTTTGTTTTGCTTTTAGCATAAGAGTTGAGTGTTTTATTAAAATGAATCCAAAAAAATCCTCTTATGGTGTCTCCAAAAATTCAAAAATTCTTATATTGACACAAGAGTTAGGAAGCAAATAATAACCAAAAGAAATGAGGTGGGAATATTACTACTCTCTTGAGAATCAAAAATAGGAAAAGTTGCCTATACACATTTGTAATTTGAGAATAGTTTAAACAAATAATTGTAGAATGATTTGCATTGCACTGAAACAATTATACCTATAACAGTCTCTGAATTTGACTCGATCGTACCTCAGACAGACTCAGTAACTCTGAAAATGGGTGACAGTGAATTGACTTCAGCCTTTAGCTCCATGTTTTTAAGAGCTGGACATCTAGTGTTAGTTTCACTGCCTTGTTATAAAGTATAGATGGATCTTTTATTTTTAGATAAATATCCAGGAATTTTTTTAAAGCTTTCTATAGGTTTTTGCATGTATTATGATTATCTAGTCCAAAACAAAATGAGCTAGAAAGTTAAGCTAGATTTTCATTAACAATGAGATGCCTGGGACCTACTAAAGAGCTGGATGGCAATGCATATTACAACTATATCCTCATGTGAGAAGAGCTATAGAAATAACAACAGCTTGTAATACAAAACAAACAGAACCTCAAAAGCAAAGTGATCCCCTTAACAATGCTTCAGTTTCACATACCTCCCTCTTACAGATTTTAGAGCAAGAGATATGTGTAAGGAAGGATTTTGAGAGCAAGTATTTACTATGTTTTGAACATTATGTATTTCTTTGTTCTTAGTTTGTTCAACTGACTAGAGATAAATTTTATATAAACCAGGATTCATCTATGCCTCTAATGAGAAATAGCTGAGTCATTTTAATAAGCATAACTTTTAAGCATATGTGCATTTAAATTAATCTTTAAAAGGCCATCTTGCCTTCTAA
>CAUYRT010074695.1:0-140160 GCA_963574885.1 Lepilemur ruficaudatus | reverse complement strand
AGATTGCATTAATTCTAGAGATCACTTTAGGTAGTATGGACATTTTAACGATATTGATTCTGCCAATCCATGAGCAAGGTGGATTTTTCCATCTGTTTACATCTTCTACAATTTCTTTTCTTAGTGTTTCATAGTTCTCCCTGTATATGTCTCTCACATCTTTCGTTAAATATATTCCTAGATATTTAATTTTCTTTGAGGCTATTGTAAAAGATATCGCGTTTTTTATTTGAATTTCGGCTTGACTATTATTGGCGTATATGAATGCCTCTGATTTGTGTGTATTGATTTTGTATCCTGAGAGTTTACTGAATTTATTTATCAATTCTAGGAGTCTCTTGGTTGAATCCTTGGGATTTTCTAGATATAATATCATATCATCGGCAAAGAGCGAGAGTTTGATCTCATCTGCCCCCATCTGGACACCCTTAATACCCCTCTCTTGTCTAATTGCTCTAGCAAGGACTTCCAGCACTATGTTGAATAGAAGTGGAGATAGTGGGCAACCTTGTCTGGTTCTGGTTCTAAGTGGGAATGGTTTCAGTTTTCCCCCATTCAGTATGATATTGGCCATGGGTTTATCATAAATGGACTTGATACTTTTAAGGTATGACCTATCTATGCCTATTTTGATAAGAGTTTTATAAAGAAGGTGTGCTGGACTTTGTCAAATGCTTTTTCTGCATCTATTGAGAGAGTCGTATTGTCTTTGTTCTTTTATTTATGTGGTGAATTGCATTTATAGATTTGCATATGTTGAACCAGCCTTGCATCCCTGGAATAAAGCCCACCTGGTCATGGTGAATTATTTTTTTGATGTGCTGCTGAATTCTATTTGCTAAAATTTTGTTGAGGATTTTTGCATCTATATTCATGAGGGATATTGGTCTGTAGTTTTATTTTTTTGTTGTTTCCTTTCCTGGCTTTGGTATCAAGGTGATATTGTCTTCATAGAATGAGTTAGGAAGGATACCATCTTTCTCAATGTTACAGAATAATTTCTGTAGTATAGGTATGAGTTCTTCTTTGTATGTTTGGTAAAACTCTGAGGTGTAGCCACCTGGCCCAGGTTTTTAATTGCTGCTCCAATTTCTGAGCTTAAGATTGGTCTATTCAGAAATTCTATTACCTCCTGGGTGAATTTAGGGAGGTTGTATGTTTCCAGGAATTTGTCCATTTCCTCCTCTTTATGTAGTTTTTGGGCATATAGGTTTTTATAGTAATCAAAAATAATGTTTTGTATTTCCATGGTGTCTGTTGTGACCTCTCCTCTTTCATTTCTAATTGAGTTTATTAGAGTCCTTTCTCTTTGAATTCTTGTCAATCTAGCGAGAGTGCTGTCAATTTTGTTTATCTTTTCGAAAAACCAGCTTTTGGTTTTGTTGATCTTCTGTATAATTCTCTTGTTCTCAATTTCATTTATTCTGCTTTGATCTTAGTTATTTCTTTTCTTCTACTAGGATTGGAATTGATTTTTTCTTCCTTTTCTAATTACTTGAGACTGTTTATTAAATTGTCAATTTTTGAGCTTTCTGTTTTTTGGATGTGAGCATTTATTGCTATTAGCTTTCCTCTCAGGCATGCTTTTGCTGTATCCCACAGGTTTTGATATGCCATTGAGCTCTAAATTTTCCTTGGTATAATTTGCCCATCAATTTTAAAATGTACATGAGAGGGGACCACAGTATAGCTGTCTGGAGTACCAGAAAACCTGGTATGCCTTGATGTTTAAGAATCTCATTCTCTTCATATTGATCTCTTAAGAACAAAGAAAATCCTATAATTCCTGTCAAGGAATTTTGACCAATGCTTTATTTAGGTGGTGCCTAGTGGCATTTAATTGGTCATTCCACTCATCATTTGGAATGTTTATTTTGGCTCTCAGATGATGTTCAGAAGTAAGCAAGGGAAAAGAGCCAAATCATTTACAGATGTGTGTAACCAAAACAAAATGAAACCCAAAGTAAGTGTTCACAGAAGTTTTAAGTCAGACATGCAGACTCAAAAAATGTTAAGCCAGGTGTGCAGAACCAGATAGAATGTATTAGCTCATTAAATATGAGATGTCCAGTTTCGAATCAAAGTGTAGTTTATTGTATCTCAAACAATCAGCAGTACAATTAATCAAAGTATGCACCTAAATTGTTGACACAGTTTTGCTGTCATAACAGTAGCTTGTTTATGCCGTCAGCGAAGGAGCCTGGAGAACAAGTGATGATGAAATCATGAAAGGTGTTTTCCACAGCTTGTTGAGAATTGAGTATTTTCCCTTGCAAGAAGTGGTCCAAAGCCTGGAAGAAGGGGTAGTCAGTTGGTGCAAGGTCTGGTAAATACACTGGATGACAGAGTTTCCAAGTCTAGCCTCTGTGGTTTGAGCAGCGTTGTTTATATGACATGTGGTCAAATGTTGCCTTGTAGGGGAATCGACCTGTCTCTATTGACCAATCTTGGCTGCTTAATCGCAAGCATTAAGTCCAATTGGTTTCAGTAGACATCCACTGCAATTGATTGACCAGGTTTCACGAAGCTGTAGTGGATAACACCAGCGCTGGACCACCAAACAGACACCATTAGCTTTTTTTTGATGAATATGGTGGTTTTGGACTGTGTTTCTATACCTCATCTTTATCCAATCATCTTCCTGAACACTTGTGGCTGTCAAAAAGAGTCCATTTTTCATCACATGTAACAACAATACGATGTAGAAATGGTTTGCCTTTATGTCATGACAGCAAAGAAAGGCGAGCTTCCAGACAATTTCTCTTATGTTGCTCGATTAATTCATGCACTACCTATCCATCCAGCTTTTTTACCTTGCCTACTTGTTTCAAATGGTTCAATATTGTTGGAATAGGAATGTCAAACCTTGCTGCTAATTCATGTGAAGGTGGAGATGGATTTGCTTCCACTACAGCTTTCAGCTCATCATTATCCACCTTGGTCTCAGGTCACCCATGTGGCTCATTTTTAAGATTAAAAATCACCAGAATGGAACTTCTCATACCATCAATGTATTATGCATTCATTAGCCACATCCTTCCCAAACACGTCATTGAAATTTTGAGCTGTCTGTATTGCATTGGTTCCACAATGGAACTCACATATGAAAATAACACAAATTTTTGACCTATCCATGGTTTCACAAAAATTGCTCTAAAATAATTCTTGAAAGATAATCACAAGCCACAATGTGCATTTGAAAGAATGAGGATGTACCTTCAAAATAAAAATAAAAAACAAGAAGTGTCAAAGTGAAATATCAGATATCAACTGTTAAACTTAGTAGTTAGAAAATTGGACATTTCATACTTAATAACCTAATAAATTCTGTAGTAACCAGAGTACTCAAACCAGAAGGACAATATCCTTATACCAGAAAAGGCTTGATAGGAAAGACCAAAAATCATTTATCATCTCAGGAGGGATGCAAGGTCTTTTATTAAGGTGGCCTGATAACCAAATCAGATCCTGAATAAAGTCAAAAAGAGTTTCTACAAAACAAAATGGGATGTACTCACCAGCCAGTTGGTATTAGCTGATCAAGTCCTAAGTGGACACACAGGAACAACATTTATTGGGTGTCGGGCAGACGGGAGTGGGGAGGAGGGGATGGGTATACATAATGAGTGCGATGTGCACCGTCTGGGGGTTGGTCAGGCTTGAGGCTCTGACTGGAGAGGGGAGGGGGGCAAGGGCAATGTACGTAACCTTAACATTTGTACCCCCATAATATGCTGCAATAAAAAATAAAATAAAATAAAATAAAATGAAATAAAATAAAATAAAATAAAATAAAACTGTTCAAAAAAAAAAAAACAGAGTGGGGCTGTAGCTGAGAGAAGACTTTTCAGGGCAGAAAAGGTAGGCGTGGACGTGGAGAGCTCACAGGGCACAGGTGAGCACTGCATACTGGTTCCAAGAATTGCTGGTTTGTTTCAAGGTGATGTAGCTTCCAGACCAACTCCTGACACCAGGTATGACATACTAAATAATAAACAGGAAGGGGGACTTTCCAAAGGAAAATGATATTTATTTAGAAACAGGTGTTGCAGTGGGAGTACACGTACCATAGTAAACTATGATGTGTGTATATTCAGGAAATTAAAGCAAGATAAAGGTTTTTAAAGGAAAAATGAAGAGGATAACACAATTATTTTGAGATAATTTTCGTTGGCTGCAGGATCAATAACTAGGATGATGCCATTCCTAGGTTGGACGGGCAGTTGCTGGACAGATGTCCTCGCAGAAGTATTTTTTGTGTGTGTAAGGCTGCAGTGACCTTTGTGTGAGGCTGTAGTTTTGCAGCCTGTCTTTTCTGTTTTGCCTGTTTTGCCTGTCTTTCATAAGAGCTCCTATTATCAGGCACTGGTGCACGAGAGCCCTCCCTGCCTGGCCTACCCTGGCTCTATTTGTCAGAGTTCTTAACACAGTGACTCCATGTGGATTCTGACAACTTTCACAAACCCAGAGAAACCTACCAAACATTGGCTGTCTTTTGAGTGGTGAGAGGTATGAGTTACAATAATTTGTCCCTTTCCTTGGAAGGGATGTTTGACTCCTAAAATCTTCACTGATGGGGCCGGCCAGAGTCTCCCACCCTCCGGGGGGCACACACTGTACAGAGACCTCCGGCATACTTGGCACTTCTTGCGTGTCTGGTCTGGGTAGCCTGACATTAAGGACATAACGAACCACTGCAGAGTTCTGACATGAACCAGACCGTACAGGTCCTCTCTGACTCTGCTGACGGGACAGGAGGGTTGATGTCAGCCTGAGGCAAAGCTCTAAACATACACGGTGCCCATCCCATGTGAATAGGAACCTCGTTTTGTCTTTCTGACTCAAGTGGAAAAGAAGGCAGTCCCAGGTCAGTGTGTGCTGCCGCAGCCTGGGGTGATGTTACTCTATTCCAGCAAAGGCACCACATCTGGCGCAGCTGTTGTAGTTGGCGTTGCTTCTGAGTTTGTGGGAGCTCATTGTCATTGCTGTGGTTCATCTACATTTTGTAGGACCAGACTGGGGTGAATTAAATTGGCTCTGACAGGGTTGACCACTTTTGCATTTTTTGAAGTCTTTGAGGACGGCACTAACCTGTGCTGTTTCTTCCTTGATGTGGGAGGAAGACAGTTATCTTTCATTAATGGTCTTGGGTCGGCTTGGGGGAAGGAGACTGTTTCAGAGGCTTCTCCTTGGCCTTCCCCACCTCAGTGGCTCTTACCCCCTGGTCGTGGAGCCAACATGAGGGTTCTGCCAGCCACCAAGTACACTCATTTCATTTATACATTGGGGACCAGGGAAATGACCACAGGTGGGTCCCTTTGTAACCTGGTTCCATGTGTCCCCTCTGTACAGGGAGCACCTGGTGGTGCTCTGGTCCCCAGGTAGCAGTGCCAATTCAGAACACAAGTTCAAGCAAACCACAAAGACCTGGGCTTTCTCCTTTTCCCAACACAACATTTCCCAAGTACATGGCCAGGTCCCCATGGGGAAAGGTTGGGGAAATTACTATTGATGACATTGCCTCAGTATCAGAGGCATTCCTAATTACATTCTGGCTTTTCTTTTAATTAGGGGCTTCCAGGTTTGATAAATGGCTCAAATTTTCAAATTGGATCATGACTTTATTGGGGTGGCTGCCCTTGGCCTTGATTTTTCCTGATCGTGTAAGTTAAGCAACGCCCTGTTGGCTGCCAGCCAGCTGGCCTCAGGAACTCCTTGTTTTTTTTTCCTCAATGTGGGAAACCTGCTGGGGCTAAGAACACTTCTCAGAAGCTCTGCTCCCACCCATGAATCCCAAGTGGGTCTCTGCTGTGCCTGCCCTCTGGCTGCAGGGGATTAGGGCTTTCTTAACTTCTGCCAGAGGCATCTGCCTTTCCCATTTTGCCTTTAATTGGTGCTTCATCATGCTGGACCTGTTAATAACTGTTTCTCACTAATTGACTTGCATGTGACACTGCTTGCAATAGGTGCATTCATTTAAGCTCTCTTGGAGTATTTACAAAAGTTTACCATGTACAAGACCATAAAGCAAATCTCAGAAATATTGTAGACAGTCCCGCAGAATCTGTTCCCTGTCACAGTGCAGGTTTACTAGAAACCAAAAAAAAAAAACATGTTTGCTAAGTAAGCAGTACATTGCTAAATAATCCAGAGTTCAGAGAAGAAAGTACTATGGACACTAGAATGTATTTTGAACCCCAAATGATAATGAAAATACTCTGTATCTAAACTTGGGGGATATAGCTATAACTGTGCTTAGGGGAAAATTTATAGCTTTACATGCATATATTAGAGGTGAAGGAAAGTGGAATGTCATTTCAACCGCTAAGACAAAAAGCTGTGGAACAGAATTATAGGAAGTAGAACCTGGGCAGTAAGGAAGGTAAAAGCAGCAATGAATGAAACAGAAAACTAACAAACTAAGCTAACAAAGAATAAAGATAGATTTCTGCCCAGCTCACTTTATGAGGCCATGACAACCTTGGTGCCAAAGATCTGACAAAGACATTAGAAGAAAGGAAAATTGTAGGCCAACCTCACTAATAAATGCTGGGTGGGAATCCCAAACAAAATACTAGCAAGCTGCATCCAGCAATTTATAAAAAGGATAACAAACACATGTTTGTTCCAAGGACAGAGTATTTTTAACATTTGAAAAAAAATCAATTTACCACATTAACAAAGTAAAGTAGAAAAATCATATATTATCTCAACAGAAGCAGGACAGGCATTTGGTAAAATTCGGTAACCATTTATGGTAAAACAAACAAGCAAAACTTAACAAAATAAGATTTAAAGACAACTTCCTTAATCTGATAAGAATCCCTATGGCATTTAAACTTTCTTAATCTGATAACAATCCTATGCATACTTAAGCTTTTGCTTTGGAGTGAGGAACAGGAGAAAGACTCCTGCTGTTAGCATCTCAATTACATTTGTGCCAGAAGTCCTAGTTAGTCCTAGTACTAAGAAAGTAAAAACAAGAAGTTTAAAAAGCTCACAAAGAAGTGGAAATGTTATTATTCTTAGGCTATGTAACTGTAACATAGAAAATTCAAAAGTATCTGTAGGTCAGTTATTAAAGTAATAAATGAATTTAACAAGTTTGTTGGATATATGGTCAATATATAAAAATCAATTGTGTATACAGTTAGTGACGTATAGATTCAATGCAGTTTTAATCAAAATCCTAACAGGTGTTTTATGGAACTTAATAAGATGGTTCTAAAATCTCCATGGAAATACAATGGGCCAAGAGTAGCCAAGATATCTTTTTCAGTTTTTAAAATTGTGGTAATATACATATAACTAAATTTACCGTTTTAAGCATGCAGTTCAGTGTTATTAAACACATTCATAACGTGCGACCATCACCACCATCCATCTCTAGTAATTTTTTCATCTTGTTAATATGAAATTCTATATCCATTCACCACTAACTCCCACCCTTCTCCCCCAGCCCCTGGCACCACCATTCTACATTTTTTCTCTGTGATTTTGTCTACTCTGGTATCTCATACAAGTGGAATCAGACGGTCTTTTTGTGACTAGCTTATTCTACCTAGCATAATGTCTGCAAGGTTCACCCATGTTGTAGGATGAGTCAGAGCTTCCTTCCTTTTTAAGGCTGGATAATATTGGATAAACCCCATTTTGCTTATCTGTTCACTTCTCGATAGATATTGGGCTGCTTCTGTGTTTCAGCCACTGTGAATAATGCTGCTATGAACATGGGGTGCACACATCTATTTGAATCCCTGCTTTCCATTTTTTGGGGGTATATTCCAGAGGTGGAATTGCTGGATCATATGGTAGTTCTATTTTTCATTTTTTGAGGAATCATCTTGTTTTCCACAGTGGCTGCACCGTTTGACATTCCCACCAACAGTGCATAAGGGTTCCAGTTTCTCCATATCTTTGCCAACAGTTGTTATTTTTGTTTTTTTGATAGTAGCCATCCTAATTGGAGTGAGGTGATATCTCACTGTTTTGATTTGCATTTGCCTGATGATTAGTGATGTTGAGCATCTTTTCATATGCTTGTTGGCCATTTGTATATCTTCTTTGGAGAAATGTCTATTCAAGTCCTTTGCTCATTTTTAAATCAGGTTACTTGTTTTTATTGTTGAGTTATAGGAGTTCTCTATATATTTTGGGTATTAATCCCTTATCACATATATGATTTGCAAATATTTTCTCCCATTCTGTGGGTTGCCTTTTTACTCTATTGATAATTGTTTTTTGATGTACAAAATTCTTAAATTTTCATGAAGTCCAGTTTGTCAATTTTTTTCTTTTTTTTACCTGTGCCTTTGGTATCCAAGAAATCATTGCCAAATCCAATGTCTTGAAGCTTCTAGCCTATGTTTTTTTCTGAGAGTTTTATAGTTTTGAGTCTTACATTTAGGTCTTTGATCTATTTTGAGTTAATTTTTACATATGGTGTTAGGTAAATGTCCAATTTCACTCTTTCACATGTGGATATCCAGTTTTCCCAGCACCATTTATTGAAAAGATTGTCCTTTCCCTATTGAATGGTCTTCTAATGTCTTGTAAAAAATCATTTGAACATATATGTAAGGGTTTATGTCTGGGCTTTCTATTCTATTCCATTGGTTTTATATGTCTGTCTTTATGCCAGTATCATACTCTTGATTACTGTAGCTTTATATAGTAAGTTTTCATATCAGGAAGTGTGATTCCTCCAGCTTTGTTCTTTTTCAAGATTGTTTTGGCTATTTGGGATCCCTTGAAATTCCATATGAATTTTAGGATGGGTTTTTCTATTTTTATAAAAAAGTTTTGGGATTTTAATGGGGATTGTGCTAAATCTGTAGATTGCTTTTGGTAGTATTGACATCTTAACAATATTAAGTCTTTCCATCCATGAACATGGGATGTGTTCCATTTATTTGTCTTCTTTAATTTCTTTTATCAATGTTTGGTAATTTTCAATGTGCAGGTCTTTCACCTCCTTGGTTAAGTTAATTCCTAAGCATTTTATTCTTTTTTTATACTATTTTAAATGTATAATTGTTTTCATAATTTCCTTTTCTGATTGTTCATTGTTAGTGTATAGAAGTACAAATGATTTTTGTGTATTGACTTTGTGTCCAGCTACTTTGCTAAATTCATTTATTAGCTCAGTTCATTTATTAACAGTTCTTTTTTGTAGAATCTTTTGGTAAGATCTTATCATCTGTAAACAGATACTTTTACTTCTTTCTTTCCTATCTGAATGTCTTTTATTTTTCTTGCCTAACTGCTCTGGCTATAACTTGCAGTACTATGTTGAATAGAAGTGGTAAAGTGAATATCCTGATATTAGAAGAAAAGCTTTTCGTCATTTGCCTTTGAGTATGTTGTTTATCGTGGGTTCTTCTTATACGGCTTTTATTGTGTTGAGGTAGTTTCTATCTATTTCTAGTTTGTTGAGTGTTTTATCATGAAGAGTGTCAAATTTTGTGAAATTTTTTTCTGCATCAGTTGAGATAATCTTGTGGTTTTTTTCCCCCTTCTTTCTGTTAATGTGGTATATTATATTGATCTATTTTTTCATATGTTGTGAACTATCCTTGCATTCCAGGAATAAATTCCACTTGGTCAAGGTTTATAATCCTTTTACTATGCTGCTGAATTCAATTTGATAATATTTTGGTTGAGGATTTTTACATCAATCATTAAGGATATTGGTCTGTAGTTTTCTTGTGTTGTCTTTGGCTTTGGTATGAGGATAATGCTGGCCTCATAAAATGAGTTAGGAAGTATTCTATCTTCTACAAGTTTTTGGAAGAGTTTGAGAAGGATTGGTGTTAGTTGTTCTTTAAATGTTTGGTAGCATCCACCAGGGAAGCCATCAGGTCTTTCTTTGTCAGGAGATTTTTGATACTGACTCAGTCTGCTTAGTAGTTATGGGTCTATTCAGATTTTCTATTTCCTAGTCTTGGTAGCTTTTGTGTTTCTAGGAATTTGTCCATTTCATTAGGTTACCAATTTGTTGGAGTATAGTTGTTCATAGCATGCCATTATACTTCTTTTTGTGTCTGTAGAATTGGTAATAATGTCCCCATTTTCATTTCCATTTTAGTTATTTGATTCTTTTCTCTTTTTATCTTAGTCCATCTAGCTAAAGGGTTGTCAATTTTGTTGATCTGTTTGAAGAACCAACATTTGATTTGTTGATTTTTTCTTGTTTTTCTGTTCTTTTATTTCATTGATCTCTGGTGTAATCTTTTTTGTTTTTGCTATTATAGAGACAGGGTCTTATTATGTTGCTCAGGCTGGTCTCAAACTTCTGGCTTCAAACGATTCTTCCACCTTGGCCTCCCAAAGTGCTGGGATTACAGGCGCCCAGCCTCTGGTCTAATCTTTATTATTTTCTTCCTTCTTCTAGCTTTGAATTTAGTTTGTTCTTCTTTTTCTAGTTCCTTAAGTTGTAAAATTAGGTGATGATTCGAGATCTTTCTTACTTTTTAATGTCAATATTTATAGCTATAAATTTCCCCTTTAGCACTTGCTTTCACTGCATTCCATAAATTTTGATATGTTGTGTTTTCATTTTAATTTGTCTCAGCTGATTTCAATTTCTCTTGTCATTTCTTCTTTGATCCATTGATTGTTTGAGAGTATGTTGTTCGATTTTCACAAATTTGTGAATTTTCCAGTTTTACCTCTGTTATCGATTTCCACCTTCATCTCATTATGATCAGAGAAGATACTTTGTATGTTATCTATCTTTCAAATCTTTTGAGACTTAATTTGAGGCCTAATATATGGTCTGTCCTAGAAAATGTTGCATGTGCACTTGGGAAGGATGTGTGTGCTGTTGTTGGGAAGAGTGTACCATTTCTGTCTGTTATATCTAACCATATCCTTGAAGAGAATAAGGTAGGAGAACTTTCTCTGCCACTATCAAAATGTATTATAAAGTTAGAGCAATGTAGGACTGTGTAAATGCTGGCACATGCACAGACAGTGGAGTAGAAGAGAGTCCAGAAACAGATCCAGCACCTGTGGGCATGTGGGCTGTGTGTGTAGGGCAGGATGAGTGTGGTCTTCTCACTGGGGCTGAGATCTATATGGGGAAAAAAGAGAGACAGAAAGAAAGAAACTCAATTCTCCCCAACATCGTACAAACACATTTCCAGCTGTGTTGCAGATCAACCTATGAAGGCAAAATAAGAAAGTTACAGACACACATCTTCATAATGTTGGGGGGGAAAAGACTTTAAACCAGGCACAAAAAAACATTAATGATGAAGACAAAGACTGATGACTTTGATTAAATGAATATCAGGAGCCTGCATTTATCAAAATATACCATTGCTAGGGGGAAGGAGGAAGACACCTGCAACATGGATAACCCACAAAGGCCCATGTACCCTGAGAATGCTGACATATCCATAAGAAAATGGCCAACAGCTGAAAACCAAAATGGGCAAGGGGTTTGGATGGGCATTTTATTAAAGGTGATATCCCAATGGCAAATCAACATGTGAGAAAGTTTCCAAGCACATTAGTTATCAGGGAAGTGCAAATTCCAGACAGAATGAGTTACATGCACCAGGATGGCTAAAATGAAACATTTGACAATATCAAATGTTGGTATAGATGTGAAGCAATTAGAACTCCTGTGAACTCCTGGTGGGAGTGTTGGCTGTCATCTACTACTTTTGAAGGTACATATGCCCTATGATGCAGCAATGCAGTGCTATTCCTGGATTATCCATCATGTAAACCAAGAGACATGTACAGGAATTGAATACAGCGTTATTCACAAGATCCCTAAATGAAAGCAACCTGACCAACCAACCGTGGAAAGGATAAACAAAGTGTGATTGATTTATGCAATGAAATGCTCTATGGCTGGGAAAGTTAATGGACTATGGCTGTCTTAATAACATGGATAAATATCACAGGAGGAAGACAGACACGAATGCACCTGTATGATTCCAGTTATATAAATCTGAAAACAGGCAAGACTGTTGAAAACCACGGTTTTAGGTAGTGTGCTTTAGTGGTAGAACCATAAAGAAAAGCTACAGTGGCTCACACCTGTAATCCTAGCCCTCTGGCAGGCGGAGGCAGGAGGATTGTTTGAGCTCAGGAGTTCAAGATCAGCCTTGAGCAAGAGCAAGACCCCGTCTCTACTAAAAAAAATAGAAAGAAATTGGCTGGACAGCTGAAAATGTATAGAAAAAATTAGCCGAGCATGGTGGCGCATGCCTGTAGTCCCAGCTACTCGGGAGGCTGAGGCAGAAGGATTGCTTGAGCCCAAGAGTTTGAGGTTGCTGTGAGCTAGGCTGACGCCACGGCACTCTAGCCCGGGCAACAGAGTGAGACTCTGTCTCAAAAAGAAAAAAAGAAAAAAAAAGAAAAAGGAAAGCTAGAACATTGTTATGCTTCTCATTGTAAACTGGGTGGGGGCCACGTGGGCTTCCCCGTATGTTAAATCACTGAGCCATATGTTTCTGTTTTCCACTGTTTTCTGAATTTGTGCTATAGTTTACAATACAACATGGCAGCATGGTCATGTATATTTTTTCCAGCCCTATTGAGCTGCTTGAGTGTAGACCTGGAGCAGGCAGTATTAGCTAGTAGGATTAGGATTTTGCAAATGAGCCTGAGAGGACCTGAGGAAGCGTGGCAGGGAGTGACAAGGGGTGGGCTGGTCCTGCGCTGGGGACATGAGCTGGTGGCAGGTGGTGGGAGGGAGGGAAGGTCATGAGGTGGAGCTCTTGTTGGAGGAGTTCCTGAGGTAGGGGGCAGAGTTCCTAGTCTGAGGCTACTGCTGTAGGGGTGCAGAGTTCTGAGAGGGAGCAGTTTGGTTATGACCACGGCAGAAGGCCCAGGAGGAGGCAGGGAGCTGAGAGGCCCGTCCAGGAAGGATGCAGTCAGGGAAATCTCTGCTCTCCAGGTGTTAAAGTCAGGTGCAGAGAGATGTGAATTGTGTGACACAGCTTAGAGGTACACTTAGTGCCTAGAAGAGGAAGAGCCCAGTGCAGGGTACCCAGCGAGCTGACCGTGCATAAATGCTTCCAGCAGGCCAGGCTCCCAGGGGAACTGTCTGTTCTTGCTTGGGGCTGAGGCTTAAAGGGGACAGTGCCCCCGGCCAGCCTGGAGAGTATATCTGGGGAGATAGGAGTCAGCTTTTAGGGGCCTTCGTCTGTTGTCACAGTGGGCTGTTTACCCCTGGGGAATAAGAGCAATTTACTGTGTGAGCTGGGCTGGTCCACTTGTGGCTTCATTTACAGAAATTTCTCCACACATGCTTCCTCACTCAAAAGGCGGGGGGATTCCAGGCCCCACCCAGGCCAGGCAGGAGCAGGGCGCCAGGGTCAGGGTATATTTTTCCTTAGTATCCTGACCAGGGGGCTGGGCCCGACCCCATGAAGAGCGTGTGTGTGCGTGTGCACTGTAAGGGCATTGGAACTAACAGTTTTCTCTCTTCTTACCCGATCCCTAAATCCTAGTACTTGTGGAATTGAGTATTCCTGCAAAGTTGCATCACATTGAAATGGAAAAAGTGACCAGTAATTATTTCCAACTCTTTCCCTCATCAAAGAGCTTCAGCTATTTTAAAGAGAAATAAAAAAAAAAATACCGGTTTGAGCCCAGCTCCTGTTCTGTGTCTCAGACTCTGTTTTGGATTCTCAGTGTCCCCAGGACCCCCAAGTCCTGCAGTTGACTGACTCCTGGTAAGCAGCCATCAAAGGCTCAGGCGACAGCTTGCTGACCAGTGAGAAGTGGGGTGGCGAGATGTGTGAGGGCAGTGCCTTTTTGCTTGGAGGAGGATCTGCTCCCAAAGGCAGGTGCTCCTGCTGTGGCGGCGTGGCACAGGGTGCCGTGGCGCAGGGAGCTGCAGGCATCGCTGACTCTTCTTGGCTTGGAGGCCAAGAGAAGAGAAAGGAACGCTGGGGAGGTCGGGGGCTCCCCTGAGGGGGGCGGGGATACACTGGCGTTCTCCAGGATGTGGGCATTTATTAATGCTACAAATAGCTCTTATTTATGTCTCTCCTGCTTTCAGAAAGAAAAAGATAGAAAGATTTAAGGCAGCACAGATAAAGTAAGACCCAAACCATTAAGACAACAGAAATACAAAAGCTGAATTGTGAAGGGAAGAGGTGGAGGAAGTTTCTCTCAGAGACATCCTGGTTGAAGCTGAGTGTAACCACTGAGGGTGAAGTTTAGCCCTGGCCCTAGCAGCTTGGGAGGAAAAGAAACCAGGTTTTTGGCTGCGTAGCCCTCGCTGTCTATAGCCTTTTTTTGTTTTTGCTTTGAGACAGGGTCTTGCTCTGTCACCCAGGCTGGAGTGCAGTGGTGTCATCACAGCTCTCTGCAGCGTCTAACTCCTGGGCTCCTCCTGCCTCAGCCTCCCAACTCCCAAGTGCCTGGGACTCCTGGTGTCACCATCATGCCTGGCTAATATTTTTTTATTTTTCCCAAGCTTGCTTCTTCTGAGCCAACTTATGTGGGTCTCCAAGACAAAAGCCGGGTAGGCTTAGGAGGCGGCTGCTCAGGGTATGGAGACAACTGTCAGGGTGGGGATTGCATGTGCTGCAGCGCAGTGTGGGGATGGGGGTTCTCGGACCCCCGGCCCCTCTCGATTGGCGCAGGCTTGGTGGGAACAATCCCACAGACGAACTGTGGCCCTGCGGAGCTGGGTGCTGGGTGCTCGCCCAGGGGCTGAGGAGGCAGTCACCAGGGTGGGGGGAGGCAGACCCCCTGGCGCAGGGTTGGGTTTTGGAGACAGCCTGGATAGCTGTGGGAGGAAGGGTTGTGGGCAAGGGAGTGGGCGCGGCAGCTGGGGGAGCGCACAGGCCCCCAGGCTTGCAAAGCCCTGCTGCCAGAGAGGCTGGGGTGCACCCAGCAGTCCTGACCCATCTGTCATCCCCGTGACTTGACATACTTCCTTCCCAGATTGTGCCTTAAGATGGACAGGAGCTGTATTTCATTCATATTCCTGGTTTTGTGTAGTCATGGGGGAAATAGCATTTATCATACTCAGTTTAATCCTGTAACTGTTTATCCTGTTTATCCTATCCTCAGTTTAATCCTGTAACTGTGTAAGTTATAGGGGATGCCTTGTCCCTCGAGGCTCGGTTGTCACCGTCTGACATGAGCACTCACAGCATCAGCTGCCCCTCGGGGTCTCCTGGCTGTGATTCCTGCCATGGCAAGGTGGTGCCTCTACGTCTCCAGGGCAGCCCCGTGCAGCCCAAGCCAGCTCTCCCCAGGGGCCCACAATGGGGGGTGTCCTTGTCAGCTGCTCTTGCAAAGGCCCGTGCAGAAGTCATCCCACACTGCTCCCACGCCCTGTGGGCGTGGCAGGGATCGGCCCAGATGAGGGCTTGCTCACAGGGAGCTTGCTAGCCCCATAGGAGAGAAGAATGAACAGATCCATCCCCAGGAACTTGTCTGGCAGGATGATGGGCAAGGCAGCAAGGCCAGGTGGTGCTGAGAGGAAGCCAGCAGCATAGAGGTCCTGGGATGGGGCACAGCCACCCAGGGGACAGCTGGTGTGTCCCAGGGATAGAGGGGAGGGAGGGCTGGCCTGACATCTTGGATTTTAATCTGAGCGTGACAGCAGCTTGGGTGAATTTACAACAGGGAGCTGGGAGAGCCACCACCCCGGTGTTTGGTGTGGAGACATGGGGGCTGTTCCCTGTGGGTCATCACAGGCCTGCCTGGGGAGTGGCAGGAGGCGGCGGGCTGGGCTGTGTTTTGAAGGGCCTTCCAGCTGCATGTGGGGGCTGGACAGGGGTCTTGGGGCCCAGGAGGGTGGATCTTGCATGAGGCCTCTGGAATCCAGGTGGCCACTGTCCCCAGTTGCCACATCCCCAGATGACCAGGAGGGGCACCACTGGAGGGACTTGAGGATGGGGGCATGGTGGGTGCACGTTCCCTGGGAACCTAGGCTGCAGCCCAGGAGAGTGATGGGCTCAGGGACTGGGCAGGGGGGATGGTCAGGGCGGGGTGGGCCAGACCGCCACCTGTTCTTGCAGATGAAGTCTCCGTGGGGTGCAGCCAGCCCATGGAGGTGTGGGTCTCTCTGCAGTTTGGGCTACGATAGCCAACAGCCGCATGGAGTCGTTGGGACAGCGCACAGCATGGCCCTCAAAGCTGAAAGTACCTCATCTTGGCCCTTCACAGAGAGTCTGTGCGCCCTGGCGAAAGCCACCATGTACAGGGTTGGTCCTGCGGAAGGCTGGGCCTGCAGGAGAACTGCTGGAGAGGACAACCCATCTCCCTCAGCTGCTCCAGACTGTTCTAGACCCACCTGGCCCCCTTGTTCTGCCTGTGCTGCACTGGTCCCTTTGCTTGAGACATCAGTGGACCAGTGGCCTCTGGGGGCCAGGCCTGTCACCTTTACAGCTTCCGCCTCCCACAGCGCCCAGCCCAGTCTGGGTCACCCTGAGTGTTGCCTGAGGGTTTATACCCATTTATATCCCTGGCCACCTAGAGGGTATGCTGGGAGGAGCTGGTGGGCTTCTCTGGCCTGAGCTGGGCGCTGGGGCGGCTGTGGTGGGTGCCAGGGGCAGGTGTGGGCACAGGAACATGCAGGGACTGGCAGTGGTGGGCACTGGGCGGTAGGGGGCGCCCAAGCCATACTTTTGCTCCTGTCGTGGGAAGCCTGGCTTGAGGGAGAGAGGGCTGAGGAGGGTGAAGGGGCTTCTGTGGTCTCCTGAGTGGCAGTAATGCCACCTGGAGACTATAGTCACAGAGCTATGATCCCGAACAGAACACAGATGAAACCCTGGACTAGACCTAAGGCTTGACATGGCCGGATTCGCCTGCTTGGCCCTGTGGCTACTGGAGCTCGTTCCTTTCCAGCCTGATGCTCCCCTGGGACCACCTGTAGCACGTCACCTTATCCAGGAATGAAATCCCCACAGACATTTCAAAATAAACTCTTTTTATCTTATTTCTTATGTTTGCTACTTTGCCATTTCCAGGGGAATTTAACTTGGAAGTTTTTGCTTATTTTGGTCTTCTGTGCACCAGTCTACTTAAACCCTCCATGTGGGAAGTTACCTAAGCTTTCTTTAAGATGCTGTTGAGGCAGGAGCACCACGTAATGGGATTTCTCAGAGCCTCGAGGGTTTTCTCATCCCTGGTCAGGTTATAGGTGGTGAAGTGTGGGTGTATGATGCTCAAGGTGGCCGGGGGAGGGGCCGCCTCTGTCGGGTGCTGGGGAGGGAAGGGAGGCAGTCAGGGTCCCCAGGCCGTGTGTCGATCAGGCCAGGGCACGTTTTGCAGGGTCAGACTTACCTCGTGCCAGTTGTGCATTTGCTTATGGTCTAGGTTGAAGGGTGGGAGAATGGGGAGAGCCCAGTTGGGGGAGATTTGAGGGCCCTGCTCACAGAGCTTGGGCACCATAATGGCCCCTTTTGGAGGCCTCATGGAGGGGTCACGATCCGACCTTTGGCCTGGCCACCAGGGGCTTCCAGGGGTTAAGAGCAGGGAGAGAACCCACGGTCTACTCTTGAATCTGAGGCCGTGTTTCCCCAAGCATCTTCGGAGGTCATTTGCAGAGACTTCCTCCTCCAACTCATGCCTCTCATCTGCTCACCACACCCTGGCCAGGCTTTGGCAGGGCTGAATGTGCCAAAGGTCCTGTAGAGGCAGCGGGGCTGTGGCCGAATTGTCCGGGTCATTCCCTTTGCTGCTTCCCTCTGTGCATCTACCTTCTGTGATCTAAAAATCCTAGTAGGGCGTGTGCTTCTGTCTCCTCTGGCCTTGGCAAAAGACTCAGGAAGTCCTGGTCAGTGGGGCATTGGGGGTGTACCCTCCATCTGACGCTGTGTGGGGTGGGGGTGGTAACTAGCGAGCGGTGCCTGGGAGGCAGTGATACCACAAGGAGGCCCAGGGTCAGGGAGGCAATCTCTGACGGCCCTGGAGACCCCATGCAACCCACAGGCCCCTCTGCCTTCCCTGGGACTTTCCAGCTAGCCTGGGACAAACCTCCCGTGGGATCTTGCATCTGCCCCCGGGCCCCTCATTTCCTGCTCTTGATGCCCTCTGCCTCTCCGAACCTGGCTGTTCTGGCTGGTCCCTCGAGGCCATCCCTGGGCCTCTCCCTCCCAGGCACTCCCAGTGCCTACCCTGCATTTCCTAGCTCAGGGCAGACCCCTTGGGTGGCAAGGGGCTCCTACCGGGGCAGATATTCAGGGCCAGAGCACCCCCACACCACAGCTGCTTTCAGGCCCACGCACTCGCTTGCTGAGTTCACCATATCTCAGCTTTTCCTCCAGTCTGGGATCCCAGTGCTCCTGTAGGAGGCCATGCGGGCCTGGCCGTGAAGGGATGAGAAGGACTTGCCATTTCTGAGCTTGCCCTCGTCCCACTCAATCTAGCATCTCGCAGCTGTGGTGGGGCCATGACAGCGCAGCACCAGCCCCGCCGCCATCACCCGTGTTTTACTTCTCATGCTTGAACTGGCCACTGGTGTGTATGTGTGCAGGGCTGTGCTGGGCTTCTCAGTCCGGGTCCTGAAGCTGCTCCACCCCATGCACCAAGTGAGGGAGACAGAAGCAGGACTCGGATGTGGCGAGAGCAGGCTGGCGCCCAGAGCTCCCCGAAGCAGGTGTCATCAGGAGCTCCCGGAGCTCGCTGTCCCCTCACCCAGAGCACATGCTGCGGGAGCCAGGAGCTGGAGGGCCAGGGAAGTCTGCCCGGTGCACTGGCCCCCACCCCATCTCTCCCAAGACTCTTTTTACCTGACAGCAGAAGAGGAGGGACTGAAGAGGAGATTGAGAAAGCCCAAAGAGACAGAAGAACCCAGAAGGACCGGTTGTTAGTGATGGGAGAGCAGCACGTAGACCTGGAGGGGCCTGAGGCTGCTTTTGGGGCTATTCACAGTAAACCACACAGACAAGATGAAATCGTGTTTCTTCCTTTTTAGTCCTTGATTGAACATGCGGGAAAAAGATATTTCTGTCTGAAATGATTAAAGTGAAAACAAGTTTGGCATTTAAGTAGTAACCTAAGCGGTTTCCCAAGTTCCCAGCAGAAGGTTCCATTGCACACGTTCCCCACGTGCCCTGTGGCTGGTGGCCCTGGGTTCTGGTGTGCCTGTGGGGCTAGGATGCCCTTGTCCTCTGCTTTGGCCTGGAGGCCACTGTCTCTTACAAAATACTATAAATTAGTACAGGCCCCTCAAATCAGTGTGAGAACAGCCAGGCTACAGGGTCCTGTGTTTGGACTAGCCCCTAGGAGAGCTGATAGCTGTCATTCCACAACCCTCCCATTTGCTTTCTCTGAAAGTGTGTGTGTGGGTGCATGTGTGGGTGTGCTTGTGTGAAAGTGGGTGCTCATGCACATGTGTTGGGGGTGAAGGTGGGCAGGGCAGTGGGGCACGAGGGGGAGTCAGAGGCATGGAAGGGAAGATTGTTGGTGGGAGAGCCGGCATGGTGCTCCACATGCCATCCTGTGAGTCTGCTGGGCCATACCTGGCCATGGCTGTCACCTGGGGCTCAGCCAGGTCCCTTGTCTTAGCGTTGGGGCCACCCTCAAGGGTTTGTGTGGGTATCAGGCAGCTTTTGCACGTCGAGGCTGCCTCATGGGCAGGGGAGGTGGGATGATGCTGTTTTTGTTGGACAGATAGGTTTAGTCTCAGGAATGGGCCTGGTCTGTAAGTGCCCCCCACCCTTTTTGTCACACAGCCTACTGTTGTGCTGGTTTAGACCCTGGTGCAGTGCAGAGCACAGGTGGGGTGGGTGGGGCAATGGTACTTGCTGGCAAGCCCTGCTTAGGAGCGGGGCTTCTGAGGCTACCCCAGGCTGGCAGGGCTGACCAGGGCCCCCAGTAGCCAGGACTGGAGGCCACTCCCTGGGCTGATGGCAGGAGCTGGGGTGGAGCCCCTTTCAGGAGGAGCAGCTCTGAGAGGGAGAGGAGGGGCTGCCTCTGGGGACTCCTGCCCATGTCCTCCATGCAGGTGCCTGGCAGAGGGGTGGCCCCACTTTGTCCTGCTCCCTCTCTAAACCCCCTCACTCTCCCTGGTCTGGAGCGTGGACACCTCCCGGACCTCTGTCCCTCAGACAGTCCGCAGCATCCTTGCACTGAGGGTTGGTGGTGCTGAGCTGGTGAAAGTGAGCCTCCGCCCCTACCCCCGCTCACAAACACACGGCGTACTGTATGGCAGGCACATCTCTTGAGAAATGCTGTCTAAGAAAGACTGAGCTGATGCCCGATTGTCTGTACATTTTTACCATTGTGGACAGCTATGGTATTAAATACATTTCTGCATGAGACATGGCATGTGCCAGTGCTGCTTATTCTGTTCACTGAGTATTCATGCTGGGATGCTCGTGTTTTTCCCACAGAAAGTGAAAGTGAGGCTGGCTCATCACCTTCCCAGCTGCCTGACCCTAGACCCAGGGTGGGCTTCCAGCCTGTGGGCCCAGCAGGCATTGAGTTTGCAATTCCTGGACCAGAAGCTTCCCCAGGTCCTCTCCAGCCTCACATTGTAAGGTTAGGATTCCCAGAGCCTGTTACAGTTAGACCCTGGATGCCCCATGCTGAAAGACTGACAGCAGGGAAGCACTCTGGGGTGGGGTGAGCAGTTTACCCCACAATCCAGGGAGTTAACAGGTAGTTTTGCAGTGATAGGTATCCTAGGTAGGTTCTACAAATAGTTTTCGTTTTCTTTCCTTCTTCCTTTTTTAAGCCAGGATCTATCATGGTTTAGTCACTTTCAGGTTGTTTCGGGTATTTGGGAGGCAGAACAGATCATGGACTTTGGACAGCACTGGGGGGATTTTCAGGAATATGCCAGATCCCACTGGCTGGCACCAAGTAAACTCGTGCATATGGAGGCTTATAATAGAACCATCAGTAACTGTAATTAAGGTTTCGAACTGCACCACTATGCTAAAAAAAAAAACAAAACAAATTCTCGGCAGCTGTTGTACTGACTGAGAAATTACCCCTATCGGCTGAAGTTTAATTCTTCTGATTTGGTAGAGGAAATACTTTAAAAATGATCTCACAGCATGATTTATGTAAATGGCTTTTTTTCCCCTTTGTGTGAGACAATTGAGATAGAGTCTGAATCCTGGCAAACCACAGCTTCCTGCAGTATCCTGTTGCTATGGGTTACGAAGGGAACGAAATGGAACTTCATCTGAAACGTCTTTAAACTTTTCTGCCATGCACAGGCATGCTGCGGTGTTCAGTGGTGTGTTTTAGATCTGGGTGCCTGCTGTGATACAAAAGTTTTCTTGTCTAAAGATGAATTTGGGAAAAGGGTTGTCAAATGAAGCGCACATTTTTAATGACCAGCAGGTAAGTTATTCCGGTTGTTTCTTGCCATTTAACAGTTGTTGTAAGACGGCTTACCGTCCTGCGCTGCTCTGCCTGCAGCCTGTTTAGTGAGTAGCGAACGGTTGTTGAAAACGGTTTTCTTGTGTTGCAGTGCAGAGTTGGAGTGAGTGCCGTGGAGTAAGCGCCGAGCACTCGGAGGCTCCGGGCCACAGCCAGCCTGGGCGTCCGGGGTCGCTGGACTAGCCTCAGCCCCTCGGACACCCAGGCTGCCAGCTTTGAGTCAGAACTTACAGAAAGCCTCAAATGTTAGTCTTTCCCTTTCCATAGCAATTCTAATAGATTTTAAAGATGTGAGTGAATTAATTTTGTTTAAATATTAAATTTCAACTAGGTAAATATATTAAAATCTATCGTACTCTTTAAATAACTACTTTCTAGCTTACATTTTTCAATGTAATGAGTTGATTTTGCTACCTATGCATATATATAGTTACTAGTGATCATATTTAATGATTATTATATGAACTTATAAAGTTGAACTTACTGTAAAATGGTTTTTAAAAGGGTTGAGATTAAATAAAAAGAGTAATTTTTATTTTTCTCTAGTGGCTATGCCATATTGAGGTAAACGTAAAACAAATTATGTACAGAAGGCTGTCGCTAATTGCTAGGCACCAATTTTTAACTCATTCTTTAATGGGCATTGTTTAATCTGAACATTTCTTTCCTAATATCTAACTAAGATCTTTTGTAGAGAACTGAAGGAGGAGCTACTAGTTCAGAAATGACAGGTGTGGGTGTTGGAAAATGCATTACAGGAAAATGAACTGCGTCCTTCCCTTTGAGTAGAGAGTGGAAGTGGGTCTGCTAGGCGGTCGCGAGTGAGCCTCACGCGACGAGCACGGGCTCTTCTGTGTCTCATAAGCCCCTGTTCTAGCACAGCTGCCTCTCGAGGATGGAGGGGCCGCTTTGGTCTTGCTGTTGCGTGGCTGCCTCTGGCTGTCTCAGCACAAGAGGAGCGTGCTCCTGTGAGTTGTGGTTCATGTCCCATGTGGGAAAATGAGCTTCAGGGCTATAATGTCCTGAGTGGGCTGATTAATCCATTACCTGTTTCACATTTGTAGGCAGCACTTTCACTTCAATAGTATATTACAGTAAGTTTTAGAAAACTTTTGTTTTTTATTCTCAGTAAAAAAAGTCGTAAAAAATTTAGCTTTGTACTTGCCCATATGAATGATTTGGACTTCCTTTTGAAGCTTGCAAATGCTTAAACTGGCAAATAAGTTCCCATGAGTGTGTTAAAATCCGGTTGATGTTGTGTATTGAGCCTGCTGGCGTGCAGGGCAAGGGGGAGGTGGGGAGGCGGGGTGGGAGGTGGGGAGGCGGGTGGGAGCTGTTGCAGCCCTGCCAGGCCGTGCTCTGTCCAGCACAGCAGAGGCTGGTAGCCATGCTGAGGCCATGCAGGAAGGGAAGGGAGGCCCCACACTGGAGACCAGCCCTCAGCCAGCTCTGTGAACACCAGTGAGTTGCTTCTCCCGTTCAGCCTCAGATTGTTCACCTCTACAACGGGGGCACCACGGGAATGCGAGGGCCCCACCCATAGTACGTGTGCTCAGCAGAAGCTCTGCTTTGTGTATGTGTTTCCAGAAAGTCCTGTTGTCTTGTGAGCTCCCTTCCTCCTGCAGTGGTGAGCTCCAACCTCTCCAAGAGCTGTTTCCAGCGTCACCCAGAGAGCGCAGCCCAGCTGCCAGGAGAGAGCAGAGGCTCTCACTGGCCAGATGAGCTAGCGACAATATCCCTGTCTTAGGTTGACTTCGAAAATATGTTTGCCCCTTTGCCAAAACAAAGTAATCTATCACGTTTAATAAGCCCTACTAAGATTGGGTGTTACACTCTCAGATGCTAGTAAGATACTAATGAAGAGACAGTAGAATGCACATCCCCAAAGAAATATCAACAGTCTGGGTAGGGGGAGCTTGCACAATCTGCCCACACTGTGCTCCTGCTTCCCAAGCGCCTTTACTGTGCTGGTGCGCCTGGGTGAGCGGCTGCGGCAGCCCGGCCTCCCTCCTCCCGCTGGCAGTCTCGCCGCCTGGCTGGGGCAGCCCTGTGCACGGTGCTAAGGCAGCGGCAAGTTAGTCACAGCTACAGAGTCATAGGTGGTATTTTATGGGGCAGCTTCATCTTTCCTTCCTCTATTTGTGGGACTAAGTCCCCACCCCAAGTGAGTGCCTAGTTCCCGGTCCCTGCTAGCACACGGGGCCCATCTGTCGTGATAGTTGTCTGGAGCCGCCCAAGCCGCTGGCTTCCCTGTGGCCTCCTCCTCTGCCCTCGCTGGGGATGTGGCTCCCGAGTCCTCAGACGTCAGCATACTGACATTGGGCTGCGTGGGGGGTGCCTTCAGGTTGTGGTCTGTCAGTGTCTCTAATCGTCCTTCCTTGTTCATGAAATACCAATTCTGCTGAGCTTGATGCAGAGCAGAAGGTTCGTCTCTCGAGGCAAAGTCTTTGAGTGATTTTGAAGCACACTGGGCATAAAGTAGCTTATTTTGACTTCTCTCAGCACAGGGAGGTATCTTTGGCTCCTCCTCTTTCCCTGAGGGAAAGAACTTTCTGGAGACAGGTGACGAGCTTTTCCCTCTTCGTGCATTGATGTCCTGTTTAATACTTGAACATTAAAAAATGTTACACTCTTAAAAAAGAAAACAGCAGTCAAACATTCTTTTGTAGTCAGTGCTGGGCCCCACAGTCTCATGAGAGCCTGGGTAGGTGCATTTCTTGGGGCGGCTGCAGAGCGTGACCTGGCAAGGCTTGAGGACAATGGGCACTTGTGCGCTGAGGAGGGTGGCGCCTGTGCCGGAGCCTGGGAAAGTGGGAGGATAACAAAGGAGATGGAAGAGTGACCAGAAGTCAGTGGGCTGTTCGCAACATGTAAGGGCAACTCTGGCCCCAGTGTCCAGGCCCTTACGTCACTAGGCTGAAACCCTCCGCCCTTCTCTCTCGGGACTGCGGAGGGTGGCGCTTACCGCATCTGCGACGGAGTCCCACTCCTGCATGAGGAATAGACCAGGTTACACTGGGGCTGAGACTGGGACAGTGGGCTGCTGTGGCCCAGCATGAGGGCGCGAGAGGAGCAGGGCGTGCATGCCCTTTCTGAGGACACGTTGACCTGGGTCATCTCTGAACCTCTGTAGGACAAGCTTGGTGGGCTGTTAGGGACGTTTTTTACATTTAACTGAGTTTCTCATTTTCAGCCCAAATTAACTGTGTTCCTCTCATCAGTCTGTTGCTGCCCACCTCTCCCATGTTGTCCCTCTCGAGCTTACGCTCCTTTGGCGCCCTGTGGTGACAGTCTTGGCTGCTGAGTTGGAGTGCAGGAAGTGCCCCATGTCCCAAGGGTGTGTTCTGTCCTGTGCATTGGTCTGGGCCAGCCCCTCCGCGTGGTGTCTCCCTGTACTGCCTGTTGGTCAGCACATCTCTTGCCCCTGAGACTGGGCAACGGCGGTGCCTTGAGGCTGACCATGGGGACTGTCTGCCCACCCCCTCCATGCGCTGGTCGCAGATTCTTCTCTCATTTTCCCACACTCTGAATCTTGTTATCCATGTAAGAAGACCTCTTGGTATGCTCAAGGGAAATTATTATTTTCTATTTTCACATCTTCCCGTTTTCTTTATTAAGAAATTGGTCACCGAGCACTGGTGGCTTCCCTTGTCTGTGATGTTCTCAGTTCTCAAAGGTTCCTACGTCTTCTCTTGCCTGTCTCTGTGGGTGCCGCGCCGGGCGCCTGCTGCCTTCCCACACTGGCTGCAGACGACACTGTGAACGTGCAGTGGGCAGGCCTGGGGTCCCTTGAGATGCGTGTCATTTTCCACGAGTGCAAGGCTGGAACCTCCCCGAGCAGCAGGATCTGCCTCCGTTCCCAGCATCTGACCAGCTTTCCTCAGGCTTCTGGACAACTCCCTCCAGGTCCCCCTCCTGTCCCTGAGCCCCCCGGCTTCCCCTGCTTTCCAGGTCTTCACGTGGGGGTGCACACCACGTCCGGCCATGGCTGTGAGCGTCCCTGGCATGTTGTCCTCCCAGCTGGCTTCTGCAGCAGGCACCGCTTCCCTTGCCCAGGATTGGCCATGCGTCCACACCATGCACCCTCTCTCTGTGGATGCCCTGGAGGCCTGTCAGCCTTGGGTGTCCCCATCCGACCTGGTCTCCTCCATGGTCTCCCGCACCTCTGGAAAGGATGGCACTGGCCCTTTTGCTCAGGCCCAAGCCCTCTAATCCTCCACATCAGCAAACCCGTGGGCCTGGCCTTCAGAATGTGCCCCTAAGTTTACACTCTCTCACCCCCATTGCTGCCCCTGGCGCCAAGCCCCCCACTTGCCTGGAGCACTGTAGAGGCTCCTGCTGTCCCTGTCTGTCTGTCCTCCTGCCGTCCAGCCAGTCCCTCTACTCCCACCCCAGGGTTTCCTTCCTCAGCCTGGCAGCAGGAGACCCTCTAGCCCCCACACGCTCTGCCAGCACAGCGCTGCCTCTTGTGGGGTTTTCATGTTTGTTTTGTATGTCCAGTGTCTCGCAGATGGCTGGGGCATTGAGGGTGCTCAGCAGTCGTTTGGGGAGTGAGGAAAGCATTCTCAGCATGCGTTTCCCCACATGCTGCCTGTCCCTATGGGCAGAGGCCATTCGTGACCCACACCCCACGCTGTCAGAGCCCAGGGTTGTGCTGGACACAGCCAACAGGGGATGCTGGGGGCTGGGCTCAGACCGAGGGAGACAGAGGCTTGAATGTCAGGGTGTAACTGTGCTGGGAGGCTGTTCTGAAACAGTAGCTAATCTCAGCTTATATAACATAAGAAAACACTTCCCTGGGCTTGGGCTTCAACCTCAGCTGGGAGTGTCAGCTCTGGCTCGTGGTGAGCCCTGTTTGTTCAGAAGAGCACCTGTGGTAGCTCCCGCCACCAGCTGTGCTTAGCGCCATCGCCCGCACAAAGCGTTTTAGGTTCCCTTCCTCTTGCGAGAAGTTTAGCATTGTCATGTTGGGATTCTAAGTCATGAATGTCATCCTAGACCCCTCTATGACTTCCAACTTTGGTACATATGAGAGGACTCCTGTCTTTCTTAAATTGGATAAGCCTGTTAGGTAAAAGGATCACACAAACTTTATTTCAACAGAGGATGATTGTGTGAAGGAAAGAAACACTCCAAAGTCAGGTGTTTACGTTGGGTTCATCAGTATGGTAGCTGGATGCCACCACATCAGGCTATTGCTTTGGACTTTTAAAAGTTTTTATAAGGGGCTGGGTGCAATGCCTCATGTCTATAATCCCAGCACTTTGGGAGGCCAAGGTGGGAGGATTGCTTGAAGCCAAGAGTTCAAGACCAGCCTGGGCAACATAGTGAGACCCCCTCTCTACAAAAAATACAAAAATTATCGAGGCATGGTGGTGTGCATCTGTAGTCCCAGCTACTTGGGAGGCTAGGCAGGAGTTTCTTGAGCCCAGAAGTTCAAAGCTACAGTAAGGTATGATCTTGCCAGTGCACTCCAGCCTGGGTGACAAAGCAATACCTTGTTTTTATAAAGAATTATCTTAGGCTCCACCAAGGATATGAAAGGAATATTAGTTGTTAAATTCTTTGAAAGATACTGTTGTTACGGTTTTTGCCCCCAGTTCTGTTTCTTCTGATTTTATTGCAGGTTGAAGAGCTCTTTGGAACACACACACACACACACACACACACACACACACACACACACACACGTGCACATTTTAAAAAGAGAAGCACGGATCCAAGTCTGAGTGCAGGTGCTTTCTCTCTGCATCTCTCTGCAGCCCTTCCCCCCACCATGCTGGCCCATGCATGTGCCTGTCTCCATGTCTGCACCTCTTCCTGCCATCCTGTCTGTCTCTGGTAGCACTGAACATACTTGCAGTGCCTTCTGTTGTTGGATCACAAAAATCCTTTATTGTAAACAGCACAAATTGGACCTAGAAATATTTGCCTCCATGTTGTCTCCGTGTAGACCTTATCTTCACTTGTCTCTCTGGTGAACCTGCTGTTCTGTTCAAAAGAAATAATGTGTGTGCGTGCACATGGGATGTGTGCACATGTGTACGAACAGGAGCAAAGCTGGTGTTGGCTGCTGGCTGTGGACTGACAACCTCTGTATGTGTCCTAGTGCCAGGGTGGTCATGGAGCAGCCCCCTTCATGCAGGCACCTGCAAGGTCTCTGCAACGGCCCCTTCCTATGTCCTTTAGCTAAGGAACCTTGGAGCTCTTCTGCGAGGAAAATTGTCACGGCTATGGCCAGGCCAGTCCCAGGTGGCCAGATGTGACCAGAGGGTAGCAAGGAAAGCTTCCTGGAGAAAGTGTTGGTGAAGCTGAACCAGGTAGGTAAACTCACCAGGTGAGGTTACAGGTGAGAGCTGGAGCATGTAAGGGTGCTCCATGCTGAGGGGATGGAGATACAGACAGCAGGGAGGGACAGGGCTTTCCATGCAGCAGCCATCGGGACCCTTGTACAACCACCCACGTGTGTGTCCCATTAGGACCTGGTGCACACGGGCGTGCATACACATGCGTGTGCACACACAATCTTGCAGCTCAGAAACAGTGTCCAAGGGCAGCACAGACCTTCCTATTTCCCTTTCATGTTATTCTGTTCCAACCTATTTCATTTTTTAACAAATGCTGTTCATGACCCACTGGATTGATTAGATGGCTCCTTGGAGGGCTGTGAGTGGGTCTGAAGGCCCCAGTGCCAGCGGAGCAGAGAGCAGGCCCGTGTGCCGCAGTGCAGTGAGCACAGGTGGTTGGACTGACATAAGGGGAGGGGAGGCAGAGTCATGTGGCTCCCGCTCCCTTCTGCGTCTGGCCCAGTGAGGAAGCACCTTAGAACGGAAACAATAAATTTTAAAAGGTTAAATAAATACATATCAGATTGTTAAATTCTATGACTTTTCATCGTTTAGATTATTTATGTTTTTTTCTCTCTGTATTCAAAACATTTAGTACGTCTGGGTAACTTGCAGGCCTTAGTCTCCTTTTTAGGAATATTATGTGGTTATTTAATATTTTTTTTGTCCAAGGTAGGAAATTTTGTCAGTGGTTCAGAATAGAAAATTTAAATTACTATATATTACTGTATACCGATATAATTTGGAAATTCTTTGTTCTAATAATCCCTTTTGTCTGATGTTACTAACAGAATAAATCTTGATAAAGGTTAGATTCATCATATAACGTTCTCCATATAAATAATTTAAAACTTTCAAAACATTAATTCACAATAAACTATTCATGGAACACGTGTGGTCCAGACAGATTTCCTGCCGAGGACAAATCTACATCAGTTTTCACTGCACTATCACATTTAAGAGACTGACTCTGAGGAATAGAGATTGTTTGGACTTAAATTACATATCTAAATTACTTTGTAAATTTCTTTAAAACAGAAATATATTTACTTTAGTGTAAATTCTACTTATGGGGGCATGTTACAGAAAGTTTTAGAGCTGTTTAAATTGTAAGCACAGAAAAATGATAACTTGGATCTTTTTTTACTTGTGGCTTTGTTTTTGTGGCTGTACTTTTTTTGTGAGTATAACTTGTAAATATGGAAATTTGGGGAAAATCCAAGAAGTATAGGCTAATGAAAACAAGTTACTAGAAACAAATAATACTGAGTATCAGAATTTTGAGAATGTTATGTTTTAATTCATAAAAATGTTTACAGTGGTCTATCCAAGTATGCCAAGAAATTTGGAAATGCCTAATTTTAAAAGTCATATTGAGAAATTAGATTCTTATCTCACACCATAAACAAAGATCAACTCAAAAATGTAGTAAAGACTTAAACATAAGACCTGAAACCACAAAAGTCCTAGAAGAAAACACAGGGAAAGCTCCATGACGTTGGTCCTGGCAGGGAGTTTTTGGACATGACCCCAAAGCACAGGTGACAAAGGTAAAACTAACAAGTGGGATCATATCAGAGTAAAAAGCTTCTGCTCAGCCAAGGAAACACTCAAAATGAATAGGCAACCTACAGATGGGAGAAAATATTTGCAGATCATATATCCTCTAAAAGGTTAATATCCCAGTTATATAAGGAATTCACACAACTCAATAGCAAAACCAAGTAACCTGATTAAAAAATGACAAAGGACCAGACAGACATTCATTTTTCAAAAGAAGACATACAAATGGCCAACAGGTGAATAAAAAGGTGCTCACCTTCACTGATCATCAGGGAAATGCAGTCAGAACCACAGTGAGTGATCACCTGACACCTGTTAGGAAGTCTGTTGTCAAAAAGGCAAAAGGTAAGTGTTGGTGAAGATGCAGAGTAAAGGGAAGCCTCATACAATTTATTATTGGTGGGAATGTAAATTAGTACAGCCATTATGAAAACATTGGGGCGGGGCCTTGACAAATTAAACAGAGGTCTACCACACAGTCTGTCCACATGTGATCCACTGCTGGGTGTGCATCCAAGGGAAATAAAGTCCTTGTCTCTAACAGATGGCCACACTCCAACACTCACTGAAACATTACTGATAACATACAAGATATGGAAACACATATATGTATATATACATGTATGTGTGTGTATATATGACAGAATATTATTCTGCCTTTAAAAAGAAGGAAATGCTGCCATTTGCAGTGACATAGATGAACCTGGAGGACATTGTGCTAAGCGAAATAAGCCAGGCGCAAGAACAGACACAGCATGGTCCACTTACGTGTGGAGCCTAAAAGCATGGCACTCGCAGAAGCAGAGAGTGGAAGGTGGTCTGGGACAGGGTGGAGGTGGGGAGTGGGAGATGGTAGTCAAAGGTACAAACTTTCAGTTATAAGGTAAGTTCTAGAGACCTAATGTGCAGCACTGTGACTATACTTAGTGACACTCTATTGTGTGCTTGAAATTTACTAACAGAATAGATCTTAATTTGCTAAGAGAGTAGATTCCCACCACACCAAAAAAAAGTAACTTTGTGAGGTGATGGATATGTTGTATTTTTTTTGTTTTTTATTTTGAGACAGAGTCTCTCTCTGTCACCCAGGCTGGAGTGCTGTGGCATCAGCCTAGCTCACAGCAACCTCAAATTTCTGGGCTCAAGCCATCCTCCTGCCTCAGCCTCCCAAGTAGCTAGGACTATAGGTGCCACCACTACACCCGGCTAATTTTTTCTATTTTTAGTAGAGATGGGTCTCGCTCTTGCTCAGGCTGGTCTTGAACTCCTGAGCTCAAGTGATCCTCCCGCCTTGGCCTTCCAGAGTACTGGGATTACAGGTGTGAGCCACCATGCCTGACCGATGGATATGTCAATTTGCTTGATTGTGGCAATCATATTACAATGTATGTATATATCAAAAGATCACACTGTACACATTGAATGAAAATTTAATATTACCTGGATGTAAAATCATTGTTCTGCTCCAAGTTTACACACTTTCAGAGAAATCGGTGATGACTTTTCCTGATGAGATTACTTAATTTGCAAAGAAAAAATTTATAATTACCATTAATATTAATGTCTGACATTTATTTCTGAGAACACACCTGAGAGTGATAGAACCAGGCATTATATAGACCAAGATCCTGTGACCTGCACATGAGGGGCCAGAGTGCATCCCTAGTCATCACCCAGCCCCTCACCTGTTGTATACCTTAAATTTTTATTCACCAAAAAGAATCATAGCCATACCCTCCAAGGGCAGTTGACTGCTGTTACCTTTTGATGTTGTTCCTTTGTGGATAGTTATGTCCTTTCAGTATTTGAAAGTGATTTTTTTTTACACATTTTACAACATTTTTTAGAAACTTTTACATATTTGTGATCATACTATAGAAGTCATTTTGCATTTTTTTCCTCTGACATTGATGATATAACTTCTAAAATTTCTCATCAGGGCTGGGCACAGTGGCTCACGCCTGTAATCCCAGCACTCTGGGAGGCCGAAGTGGAAGGATCACTTGAGCCCAGGAGTTCTAGCAACATAGTGAGACCCCGTCTCTAAAAAAAATAAAGACAATGAGAATTGTCTGGGTGTAGTGGCTTCTGCCCATAGTTCTAGCTACTCAGGAGGCTTGGGTGGGAGGATTGCTTGAGCCCAGGAGTTCAAGGCTGCAGTGACCTGTGGTCATGCCACTGCACTCCAGCCTAGGTGAAAGAATGATATACTATCTCTAATAGAAAAAAAAGAAGAAAAAGAAAAAAATTCTCATCAGAGGTATTTTCAAATCAGAAACAGAGCTGCAAGCGTGCTCCTTCCTCCCTCCCAGAGGCTGAGGCCAGACTTTCGCTGTTCCTCCTCACATCCTCTCTGCTGAGTGAGGGCAAATCCAGCCGAGACCTGGAGGAGACATGGAGAATTAATGACATGATGGTGGGCTGACTGACGCTGCTGAATCTGTTGTGTGTTCCTACATCTGTCTCAGGAGATAAATACGGGAGTCACCTTTTTTAAAGCCCCATGGAATTGCAGTTGGTCCTGTTCGGCATCTGCAGGATGTTCCTTGGTCGTTTCTGAATCTTTGCCCATTTGGACTGCTTTCCCCTCTGTCAGCCAGGATGCACTCAAGAAAATGCAACCCAGGTTTAGGAAGAGGGTGATTTTGTCAGAACAGGGTAAGTCATGAATCCCAAGGCAATAGAAATGGTCTGGGGGTTCCCTGCCTTTTCTGTTCCCTGCCTGTTTTGGCCACTTGCCTTCCTGACACCTCCAGCCCCCACCCCACACCCAGTGCTTGCCCCGTGAGCATGCTGGACCCCTGGCTCCCTGCCTGGTGCCCTCCCACCTCCCTCTGGCTGGATCCCTCCCTCCTGCCCCTCTTTTGCCCACACTTGTCCCCTGCAGTGGCACTAAATTCTCCACCTGCATGAATCTAATCTGCTGTTAGACCAAAGCCTCCTGGAGGCATTCCTTAGCCTGCTTCTGTATCATTGGCAGGAGGGTGAGGGGGGCAGGCACTGACTGGGCACACATGTACTCTGGCCCCTCATTCACAGGTGACAGGATCCCGGTTTATCTGATACACGGCTCTGTCACTCCCGAGTGTGTTCTCAGAAATAGAATTAATGTCAGACGTTAAACAAAAGCAGTTATATTAATGGTAATTATAAATTATTTCTTTGCAAATTAAGTAATCTGTCAGGAAAAGCCATCACTCATTTCTCTGAAAGTGTGTAAACTTGGAGGAGGGCAGTGGTTTTGTGTCCAAGCAACTTTAAAGCATGCCCCATCGATCTTTCTTTTAATGTTTAGTTGGGCTATAAACAGTTGTCAGAGACGGTGGAAACCATGAACAAGAAGGGCTCTGTAACTGGCTTTCAGGTGAACATGTTTCACATTCGTATGTGTTAGGAACAATTTCAGTGCCAATTTATTTTTTATCAAATACTTATATGCAGAGTTTAGGGGCCTTGAGAAGACGTGTGGGGGATTATCCATGACCTCCAAGTCCTTACTGGGCCCCCAGGCAAGTCTTCAGAGCACAGAGTACACCAGCCTGGAGCTCCCCAGATGTCTAGAACTTTCCTTAGAGTTTGGGGTTTAGAAAGTATACTTTTGGAATGGCTACCAAAACTGGGAAAAGGAAGGACATGCATCATTTGAGGCTGTGGCTCATAGATTTTGAGTCTCTCCCTAGAAATAGCTGAACAATTGAGAAACAAATGGAACTCCCAGGAAGCCTCTTAGCTCAGAGTCTGGGATCCTTTGCCTCTTCCTGGTGGGCAGCCTTGAGAAGTTCTTCAAGGGATGGCCTGTGGCTGATGAGCTGTTTCAGGATGGGTTATCTATAAATATCTTTATATTATAACTGCTCTCATTCTGGAAAAAGAAATTAGTCTCCTTTCTCTTAGCATCCTGTACTTCCCATGTGGCTCCCTCTAGACTCTGATTAGACTGCTATTCATCCTCTTACTCCCTACTTCTTATTTTCTATGCCTTATCTTCTGTGCTATGTCAGGTGATTTTCTTCAGTTCTGTCTTCCAATTTCCAAGTTCTCTCTTCAACCATCTAAATTCTGTTCAACTTATCTATTGAATCTTTAACTTCAACCATTGTATTTTTCATTATCAAACATTCTATATGGTTATTTTTCAGATCTGTCCCCTAGCTTCCTCTTTTTTTATTGTAACTTATTTCTTTATAATTTCATAGTTATTTAACATTCTATTTTAGATCTTTCTAATGTCTGAGATTCTGTTAATTGTTGTTCCTACTGACTTCTACCTGTGGTGGGTTTTTTCCTTGGGTTTTTGATTGTGAGCTCATATTTTGGTAGGCTCACTTTTTGGAACACCTAAGGGCTTCAGTTGGGCTACTTTTTTCCCAGAAGGATTTGTGCTTGCTGCTACTGGGAGTTGGGACATCTCTGCATCAGGACAACTCTACCCTCTTGAGGGCTGTGGCCAAACTGGAGAGTCTCGGATGGAGTGGACGACTATGCTGTGGCTGAGCGTGTGCCAGGAACCTGGCCCTAGTGGTGTTGGCGTTCGCTAGCTGCTCACAGTTCTGTTCTCGTCTCTCTCGGAGATTCCCCTTTACCGTTTTGGAGCTGCAGTGCATTGAATAGCATGTTTGTCTCTGCACTGTCTTTTTAAAATAAACCTTTCTATAAATTTAAAACTGTTTGAAAAGATAAATTTTACTTGAAAAAAATTGTGTCTGTGGAACTTTACCTGTGTTGGAGGCCTCCTGGAGGGATCTGCTCCGGCAGCCTTGCCTGCGGCACACGAGCACAGCACTGTCCCGGCCCCACCTTGCCAATGCGCCACTGCCACCGTCTCCTTCGGTCTCTCTTGGGCTTCTGGGACACCCCTCTCTCCTGGTTCTTGAGTTCCAGCTAATTTGGGGAGTGTAAATGCTGTGTGTGTAGAGATTTTCAAGTGCACTTTGTTCAGTCTGCCGAATTCTGAGAATGTAGTTTTAATCATGCATGTGACATGAAGTGAATCACTACCTTCATATTTTATGATTAATTTTTCAGATGTTATTATTGGCGATATTTCTGACTTTGTGTACAGCCTTGCTGATTTTGTTTTCATAATCTCAAGGGAGTAATTTGCTTTTTAGGTTTAGATTATGACGTGATCATAGGTGATTTACTGGGGGCATGGGAAGAGTGGCAGCACTGTGAAGGGGTCCTGCCCGCTGCCCCGTGACAAACCAGCCCTGCAGGAGGCTGAGGGCCACGCATTGGCTGCTGGCTGTCTGCTCTTTCACCTTCCTGTCTGACGAGACAAAAGTTAGAAAGTGGGCGTACACTGGGTGTGTTTTTGCTATTAAAAATGTATCAGGGTGGTAGGATACTCTGAAACCGGGTTTCTGTGTTTCTGAACCCAGGACCCACGAAGGTTTAAAGAAGCGATTGTCAGAAAGTGGCTTCCTTTGGCGGTCCGAGGACACACCCTGTTGGACCTTGAGGGTGGGCTCTCTTAGTTCTGCAGGTGCAAGTCACCCCAGGGGAAGGCCGGGAATGGGGGTTCTTCCACACCAAGTCTGCATGGGCAGCAGCGGGCGGCTGTGTTCCCTGGCAGGCTAGAGGCAGGCCTGCGGCCTAGTGCTGAGCGGTGGGATGGTGGGATGGGAGGTACAGAGCCCAGGGACATGCGGCACTCATTTCCAAATGTGAACTGCCTGTACCCTTTCCCTCCCCAGTGCAGGACGGGTGGTGCCTTCAGGGGTTCCTCTAACCTCATTTGTTTGGATTTTGGCCCTAGGGGTCTTAAAACCCCTAATGACCTCAACTTCTTGGGGGCATAACAAGATATTTAGGGAGAGGTGCTGGTGGGTGTGAGCCAGGTTGGCTAAAGACGGCACCTTTCTTATGGGTTCCTCTGTGGCCACCTGTGCCTTTGGCAGAGAGAGAGGACAGGAGCGTGAGCCCCTCTCAGGCCAAGTCCTGGTGGTGCTGTTACCTGGCCAGGCCAGATCCCAGGGAGGGGCCTGGGGAGGTGAGCCCGGGACTGCCTTGCGACCAACGAGGAGGCAGGTTTACTGTTCCCACGGGAGCTGGGAGGGTCCTGGTCAGCGTCCAGCTCCTGGTCGTCCAGCATGGAGGTTTTTGGGGCCTTGGTGGCACAGCCTCTTCCGCTCTGCTCGGGCCCCTCCACGCTGCCCCCAGCTCCTCCAGCTCCTGGTGTGCCCGGGCGTGCCCCCACTTCCTCAGCCCCCTTCTTCCCCAATTCCTCTCCCTCCTGGCACTGGTGTCCCTGGCCGGTTGTCCTGCAGGTGCATCCCCAGAAGGTCTTCCAAGTTCTCCATGCACCTTTCCCGTCAAAGAACTTGGGTAGTTTTTGCTGTTCTGAGTGTCTGTCATGCCTGGCCACAGCCAGCTCTGCTATGCGGCTTGTTCATTCTTGTCCCTGGTGCCTGGAAGCCAGCCTCCCTCCGCCCCTCCAGCCTTTTCCACTCTTCCAGGTCCCTCCTTGGAAACTTCTCCCCAGTCCACTTGCTTGTGGCTACTCATGCACCGCTTGGGCAGGCGGCTGGGCGTGACTCTAGGCCTGACGCCTTCTCTGCCACCACCTCTGGGTTATGTCACCTCCCTGGGCCCTTTGGGTGGAGGTGATGCTGGAGTGTGTGGATGTGACCTTGGGACAGTGTCTGGCACTGAGCACGCCCCTCCCCATGCCAGTGGACCTTAAAGCAGGCAGGCCCGGGGGTTGCCCGTCCACCAGCCACCTCCTTAATGCTGTGTGTCACCTACAGGGCTGATCATTCTGAAGTCTGTTGAGTTCCTTTCACTGAGGCTGTTACTAAGACTGCAGTGTCAAACATGCTGGGGTTTGTTCTTTTCAAATGAAAATGACGATGACTTCCTCTTGTTGGGTGTCACCCAGTTTGGGCGGAGTTCACTCTGGAGGTGGGACTGTAACTCTTGACTCACTGAGCCGTCTGGCCCTCTGAGACACCTGCACCTGGAGAACGTGTCTAAGGACCTTCCAGAGAAGCTTCCAGTTTTGTTCCTCAATGGACGTACTGTCTTCTGAGTTTTGTCATGAGGCTTAATTAACTCATGTCTCTCTCTCTTTTCTTTCAGTCTGCAACTGTGTCTGATGGTGGTAAGTCACAATTTCTGATGTATATTTTTATTATTTTTAACAGAGTTTTCAAATTGTGAAAGTCTTTGTCATTTGACACACTCAAAAACATGTTTTCTTTGTCTTTCCCTGTCTCTTTGTAGAAGGGTTTTAGTTGCGGTGAATTTGGGGGGCGCTTTCTGTCACCTCCTGGTGGCCTCGGCCTGTGTTCAGAATCTGCTCACTACAGAGGAGTGTGGTGAGCCTAAGCACAAGTGTGCTAGAGCAGCGGTCCCCAACCTTTTTGACACCAGGACGGGTTTCACAGAAGACAATTTTTCCACAGATGGGGTGGGGGCGGGGGGTTGTGGGGTGGTCATGATGCAGAGCTCAGGAGGTGACGTGTGGCTGTTTCCTAGCAGGCCATGGCCTGGGGGCTGGGAATGCAGTACTAGCACATCCGTGGTCGTCCGGGCGGGAGCACGTGCTTGGGCTGCTGTCCCTCCCATCGCATGCCTGAGTTGACAAGTTACAACGTGTGTTTGCTGTTCCCTTGTTGTATAACCAGCTTTTAAACCAGCAAGTTAAGACTTCAAAGAGCTTGCTGAATTTGAGCAATTCTGGAAATTTGGGTGAGACTCCAGGCTGCTAAGTTTCCTTTTCTTAGGAGAAGGATAGTGGGTGAATTGAGATTGTGGGATGAAGAGGAATCAAAAGCTTCCTGTCTTTGAATAATTTTATGTGCAGGAATTCTTTGAAAGGGACTGATTGAAAAAGGAAATAGCCAGAATTGTCTTATTTCACTGAAGATTTCTCTGATGTAATCCTTATTGGTTAGTTTGATGATTTGAAAAAAAAAACAACTCTCCAAAATGATTTGGAGAGGCTCTTCCAAATATTCCTCATTTCTTACAATACTCATAAAAGTCCTTATGCTCACAAGTTTTGTTGTGTTTTACGTGTTTCTGTCTGTTCTTCTGTCTGTGGGAGTTGGGGCACACGGTGTCGCACAGGCATCAGCCCTTTATTCTCATTCACATGCTGGGGTGGTCCGCAGCGCAGACATGATGGCGACAGCTGCCGAGAGGTGACAGCGCCCGGTTGAGGTGCCCTCCTTGATTGCAGGTTAAAGAGAGGCGAAGTGTAGTTTTCTCAAGACTTTCTGTCATCCCATGACAGTGTGCCAGTCTCAGTCCTGGGGCCCAAAAGGGGCTGCTGTCCCCTGCCAGGACGCGGAGCGCAAAGGCCCGGTGCGGGGGTGCTGCTAGGTGGCTCCGTGGGCAGTGAGAGAAGGAAAACCATGACGGACGAACGTGTTCGCACTGGCAGCTGAGGCTGGAGGGAGCCTAAAGCTTGCATGTTCGGGAAGTGTTTTTTTGAATAAAGGAATCGTATTTCCTAGTTTATGCACAGTGATAATCGTGTCACTTAATCAGTCTTAAGCTGAGAGTGGGAAAACTTCCTTGGTGAAAAGAAATAGGACCTGTAACCAAGTCCAGGATAAAAGTGAATGGTTTTCATAACATTTCCTACTGTGTTCTGACTTCTCTTTTCTGGTGGAAGACATTCATTTCTGCAGGAAATGTATAAATTTGAGAGGTTTACTTAACATGTTTAATCATGTATAATAATTCTTACTGCTAAAAGTTTTCTTTTGTCAGCAGTAGGTGCAGGGAGTTTTATTATGCAGTCCATTTTATAATTTTTAAAGACCTACGCTTCCCAAGTGTGGGAAGACCCTACTCCCAGCCCACCAGCTCTGTTGTCCCTTGAGAAAGTGGTGCTTTCCCCTGCCCCTGGCCGGGTTTCCTCCCCCAGGTCCCCTCTGCCCTCCAATTCAGACCCGGGCCTGGAGCCAGGCCCCCGCTGTGGGGAGTCCCCCTCAGCAAGAGGGGAGCGGAGGGGGAAGAGGCTGTTTCCTGAGTGCACCCTGAACTTCAGGACCTGTGCCAGTGTTTGTTATTTTTCCATTTTTAGTTTCTTTAGTGATCATAGGAGTAAAAAAAAAGTTATATCATTTAATCTGCATGTTAATTCTAGGTCTGACCTCCAGGGTCACGTGGTAAGGCAGCAGCAGAGCTGCCTTTTCCCTATTACTGTTGCTCTGCACGCACTCCCTGGGCCCTGCCGTCCACCCCGGTTATGCCGTTTTCCATCTAGGGGAAAGATCTTAGATCTCTGTCTCGCTATTCTTGGTGTGTTACATTCTCTTCATGGTGGCCATGACTTTTCTAGATTAAATCAGGCCCTTTTATGGTTCATAAGGGTGATGTTTGGGTTTTCATGCTCACGTGTGAGATGCGCCTCATCGAACCTTGTTACATTGGCACATTGGCAATCTGAGGGAAAAATATTAAAAAATTTAAAATTCTAGGTCTGTATTATATCCTGCCATTGTTATAGGTAGGGGCACCGAGGCTGAGTGGGAGAAACTGATCGGTCATATAGGTGCAGGTGTAGAGCCAGGCCTCAGGCCTGGGGGTCCCCCATCCTCCGGGCCCTCTCCTGGAGAGCCCCACCCAGCACTGGACCCTCCCCTCCCCAGCCCCTGCCATCCCTTTCCATACTGGCTCCAGGGATGCCCCCACCTCGGACAGAAAGAGAGGCCCTACCCCCCAACCCTGTGCTCTGCAGCGGTAACAGGAGCTTGCCGAGAGGGTCTTGATGGAAACTTGGGGTGTGTTTCCACACAGAGATATTTTCATAGTCTGTGGTCAGTGATGGGCTCAGGCTCACCAAGGGGAGCCCGGGAACTCGAGCACCATGCTGTTTCTGTGGGGAAATGTGGTTCCAGTAAGGACTTGGGAGTCGCTTGGATGGCAGGACAGCGCTCGTGCCAGGTGGCAGCTGTCCCTACCTAGTCATCCAGACCAGTTTTGGTGATTAATAAATTGCTCACTTAGAAATATTTTTTGTTCAATTAACCATGCCAGTGAGATAATTTGCTCTCATTTAACTGTTTTATTCCATATCACGTGTTATGCTTTTATTGTTTATGTTTTTACTGTATAGTTTTGTGATTTAGTTTAAAGAAGTTGGACAATGCTATTCTTGTAATCTTTGTCAACTTGGAGTGTGTTTTTTCACTTTCTCTGGAGGGAATGGGTCTATGATGTTTGCCCCCTCCTAGCCAAAGACCACCCTAGGAGAGAAGGGTCAGTGGTTGGTCTCTGCGGAGGCAGCCAGGGCCCAAGGGGAAGGGACGGGGAGCAGGTGCTGGCTGGAGGGAAGGAAGAACGTCCCGTGTTGTAACTGCCTGTGGGACGTCATCCAAACAAATCATACAGAAGCACGAGGGCCATCTGGGGGAGAGCATAAATCACTAAGAAATAGGTAAAAGTTAAGACCTTCTAATTGTTAATGGAAGAAGAACCTTCCGATTTCCTGATTCTGGGTTTTTGTACAATGCAAAAGCTTATTCTCATAATGTTTTTCACTGTTAAAGCTCTGCACCAAGAGCTTTGCCAGGACTCATATCTTGAAAGGGTAGAATGTTTTCTGCTGTGGCTGGATGTGCTTTGGAGGTTGAGAAGCTGAGACTGTCACGGAGCACAACCTGACTGCGCCTCCTCAGGCAGGTGTGGATCTAAAATCTCCGGGGCACCAGTAGATGAGTGTGGCTCTGACTTGGGGGCCCATGGCCTGTCTAAATGGCACCTCATTCTGGCCACTCCGTGAACACTCCAGCCTCACCAGCCTCGCTCCACGCAGACTGGTCCTTTGTCCCCGCCTTGGTCTGCCGCAAGCATACCATCCACTCAGTTGGCCCATCCACTCGTCCCTCCACATAGACCTCTGTCTCTTCACCGTCCCTGTGGCTGCCTGTCTCTCTCACTCCCTTCGCCTAAACGTCTGCCCCATGGCAGCAGCAGTCATCTGCCTGGCACTTGGACTGGGCCCCTCTGCTGGCTCAGAGCTTCTGGGTGCTGTTCCCCATCCCTGCCCCCGCCGTGGTCCCTGGTGGCCACTCAGGCACACTCAGTCTTGCAGGGACTCACACGGTGACGTTCCTGCTTTCCCATCCTGACCACCTGCCCTCATTCTTAGTGGCCACTGTCAATTTCCTGCAAATGCTACGGATAGCATTCCATATCCTTATTTATTTATTTCAATGGATGTAGGGGTCCAAGTGCAGTTTTGTTATGTGGACATATTGCACGGTGGTGAAGCCTGGGCTTTAGTGTTCCCATCACCCAAATAGTGCACATGGTACCCAACAGGTAACTTTTCATCCCTCACCTGCCTCCCTCCTTTGGAGTCTCTGATGTTTGCTCTTCCACACCATGTGACTGCGTATACCCTTAGTAGCTTCCCATTGTAAGCGAGAACGTGCGGTATTTGGTTTTCTGTTCCTGAGTTACTTCACTTAGGATAATGGCCTCCGGTTCCACCCAGGTTGCTTGAAAAGACATTATTTCATTCTTTTTATGGCTGAGTAGTAGTCCGTGGTGTATATACACCACATTTTCTTTATCCACTCATCAGTCGGGGAGCTGCGTTTTGATTATTGATCTGTATCATTGCTTTTGCCTGCCCCTCCCCCCGAAAGTGACCTCCACGTGGCATTCAGGGCTATCTGCGGTGCTGAGTGTTGGCTGGCACCGGGACTGTTTGTTGAGTGAATAATTGAACTGTAGCACTTGTGATAGTCAGCAGACATCAGCCAGAGTGTTGGAGTGAGACTTGGGTTAGGACAGTGGCTTTCAGCGTTTTTTCTGTTTGGTAGTGAAACTTTCTCAGAAAGCAAGCAGCCAGACTTAGCAGGATCCTGTTGGGAAGAATGCAAAGGCAGAAGTGCCTGGTGACATCTGTGGAGAAAGCTCCCATGCTGCCCTGCCACTGGCCAGAGTCCCTCGGCTGACTTCATCCCAGGCTCTGCCTGGCCACGGTGAGTTGTGGGTCCCCCCCTTAGCCCCAGCTCACAGGCTGACCTCCAGGGCAAGTCGTTTCTCTTCCTTAGTCTCATGCCTTCGTCTTTGCTCCAGGCCTTGCGGGTGCTGCCCTGCCTGTGTCGCAGGTGGTTGTCAGGGAGCACTGAGCGCTACAGGCTCAGGAAGCACGGCTGCCTGATGGGGACGGTCACTCACACTGCCAGACTAATTTAGGGGACTTAAATTACGTCCGTCTTTAAAATATAAAGTATTACAATAGTTAATATTTTTGACAAATGAATTTGTATTCCATAAAATTATGAAAGAGAACGGGAAATGTAAAAAGCTTAAGAGCAGTACCATGGGTATTTATATAGAATTATTTGGTAAATTCACATTTTTCTCATCAGAAAAATAATGTAGCCTAATTGCACATTTTTCCACAATGTTTGCTAAATAGCAGAAACAGAATGTTAATTTGCAATGTGCTATGTGAGAGCAGTTGTTTTAACCAGAACCCTTTACTTTGATGTATCACATTCTTTATGGTTTGCTTTTGGACTTGAAAATTATGCCCAGAATAACACAGTGTATTTATAGGGTATGGAATACTGTATCAGTATTTGTAAACATGAGTCAGACTGTAGATTTTTGGTTTTGGAAGCATGGAGACTTGATTTCTGGCAAGATGCCTTCCAATGTTATTTCTTCCCAGTTCTACTAGATATTTGGAGAGAGTTTTTATTAGTAATTATTTATATTATCAAAATTTTTTTCAAGCAAACAGAAGTTCAAAAGTCATAAAAGCAATGACCACATACCTACCTTCTAGGATTAACACATGCTAACACTTGGGATGTTTGCTTGAGAATTTATTCTAAAGCATTGGAGTGACCCTAGAAGTCTCTTGTGCCTCTCCTGCATTCCCTCCTCCTCCTCCTCCTCCCCAGAGGCTATACCTGGAGCAGGTATGACCCCTTCCTACTCTAAAGGAATTTATTAGTTTGATTCTTGGGGAAAAAACAAAACAAAAACCTGTCTCGTGACAGCTTAGGCATGAGGAACGGTGCCAGTACTGTTTAGTGATCCAGGGTTACCATCAGAGGGCATGACCTTGGGATCGTGGGGGCCACTCCTGTTTCTGCTTCTCAGTCTGGGAGCTGGTTACACGAGTGTGTTCCCTTGTGAACACCCATCGATTGGGCCGCTTAGGATTTGTGCACTTTCCTGTATGTGTTATACTTTAATAGTTTACTGTAATAACTAATATTGTTTTAAACTTGTGAAAGTTTGCCTCTGGGCTTTCAAAGTTTTCTGACAACTAACAGACTCACCCTCACAATATGTATAAAGTTGCTGGAAGAAAATGTTATGTAGATTGGGTTGAAAATCTGATGGGCCAAAGTAATTTAAGGAAAAGGTCTAGACGTAGATCCTGAACTTGGGGAGGGCTCAGGCTCTCCCAGCGGCTCTCCCTAAGTAGCTTTGGTGACATTTGGGAAATGCTCCACCCGGGCTAGATAAGCTGCAGGAAGGTGTCCTCTCTGGCTGTACCAGTTAAAAGAAAGCTTTGAAGACTTTTCTGCATTATTGGTTTTCAGCAATCTGATTATGGTGAGACTTGGGTTGGTTTTGTCTGCTATTCTGTTTGGGATTTGTCAAGGTTTGGATACTTTCTCATGGCTTCCTGCCTTTCAGACGCTAATTACATGTCAGACCACTTGACTGTTCCTGCAGGTCATGGAGGCTCTTTAATTTTCAGTCTTATTTTTTCTCTCTATACTTCATGTTTCATAGTGGTTTTGCTCTAAGTTCATTCTGCAGTGTCAAATATGCTCGTGATTTCTTCTTATGAATGCTTCATTACAAAGACAGTTTTTCATCTGTAGCAATTCCTCTGTCTTTTCATTTCTCTCTACGGAGTATCTGCGAGCTTTCCTTTGCACCGTGAGCATGTGTGTTCTATGTATAAGACACACAGAGTCCTAGACTCATTGTCTATCCTTTTACTGACTGGTTTTTTATGGGTCACGTTTTCTGCATCTTGTGTAGTCATTTTTGACTGAGTGCTGGGTTGTCCTCCTTCAGAGAGTACAGAGTTTGGTTTGGTGGCAGTGAAGCTGCTTTGGGGTTGGCTTGATCCCTTCAAGGATTTTTTTAAGCCTTTTTTATTTTTTACAGCAAATCTAAAGTAGCTGTTACTCTGGGGCTAGCTTAGCCCCTTTACTTAAGCCCAGTACCTATGAGGCCTCCTTTGAAGACTGAGTACTCAACAGGCACCGGCTGGAATCAGACACCTCCCAGCCCTGTGTGAGAGGCCGTTGCTGGCCTGCAGCTCCTGGCTGTTCTCTGCCCTGCTCCACGAGGTCTCGCCCTGTCGCAGGCACTGCTTAGAATTCAGTCGGTACCCCAGGCTCCTGTGAGTTCCCGGAGCCCTTTGTCCACTAGCTCTTTTATGGCACCTGGACATTTCAGCCACCCTGGCCTTCCCTGGTTCTGATCTCTGTCTCTTCAACTTGGGAAGAACCGTAATCTGCTGTGGCTCCCAAAGTGCCTCCCGGCAGACGGTGGAGCTGTCACAGGGCCTTGATATCATCTCCATCAGTAGTCACAGTCTTGTGCTCACTGTGGCCCAACATTTGAGAGCTGTTGCTTGCACATTTTGTCTAGTTTCTAGTTTTATGTAGCAGGAGGGGAAGTCCAGTCCCAGATACTCCGTCAGGGCCAGACAGAGCTCTGTGATATGATTTTTTTTCACTCTCTTTATGGGATATGGTCTGTAAAATTCAGAACAAAATCCAGATCATGACAGTTTCTTGAATAATAAGCTTCAGTAATTTCCCATTACCTGTAGGATAAAAGGTGCCCTGACAACCCAGAGAGAGTGGCTTCTCATGTCATGGCCCCCCCAGAGTAGCCATTGCCCGGCAGTGTTGGGCGCGGGACACAGTCAGTGAGTGAACAAGGAGTTCATTCCTCATTCTCGTGAGATTTGATTACCTTCACATTCCTGTAACATTCTGGTAGACTTTATAAAGCATTCGGTTATAAAAAGTCAGAGCATCAGAATGAAGCAGTGAGATGAAATATTAGAGTATTTCCCTGAATACAGCAGGAGTTGATCTGTGGTCGTCACATGTCACACTGAGCCCTGCCTTCTGGTGTTAGGGAACGCCCAGCCTGGCCAGTCCTCGGCAGCACCGCCCCTGCTCTCTCCAGGAAACACTTCAGGGCCTCTGCAAGGCCCTTCTGCTGATGGAGAAAATTTGGGGTAGGGACTCCTGGGGTAGGGACTCCTGGCTTGCCTGGCACCACGCGGAGAGGCCCCAGGCATAGGCATGTGGTATTCGTGGGTCTCCCGACATTAGCAGGGACATGGCTGGTATGGGTGGGGACAGGGGCACTCCCAGTGCAGCGTGTGCCAGGTGCTCCACGTTTCAATGCGCTCAGTCCTCGCTGCAGCCCCATCAGATGGGTGCCACGTGCCTCCTATCTACATTAGAGCCATGGCCCTGGAGGGCAGGCTGCCTGCAAGGCCAGGCGGTTGGTGGCAGGGCCTGCATTCTGAGCTTGTGGCTGGCACCAGCCGTGCGCTTGCCCACTGCATGGTGTGCTGGTGTTACCACCACTGTTTGCACAAAGATCTCTTTGTGTGTGGCTCCTGGAAGCTCAGGGACCTGGACAGGGACATGGCCCGGAGCTTAGTTAGCCGAGGTCCATCCCTGGTTTTGGGTGTATGCTTTAGGTCAGCTGCATCGGCCTGTCGTGGTGTTTGCACCTTGTCCAGTGGGGCTCTACCTCCTGGGGTTTGAACGGTGTTCATCATGTCGGGAAGGGGCTGAGGTTCTTGGGTGCATGAGTCTGCTATGAACAGTGACAGTCAGGGTGAGGCTCTAGGAGTTGTTCGTAAACCTGACAGCTAATATCTGTGATGGTCATTTGTCATGGTTCTGTGGTCACAAAAAGCTTTTATATAAATGTTTCAAACGTCAAGAGTAGCCAAATCTGAGAATCCTGACATCATTTACTGTTTTCCTGGCTTAGAAAGGCCTCCTTTTCAGTTAGTTCACATTAATCAAGCTCAAGTTGCTGACACCATTGGAGGTTTCTCTTGGAGAACACTGGGGAGACAACTGGGGCTGGGGAGGAAGGTGCCCATCCCATGCTGGACCTAGCCTGGCTCCATGTGTGTCCTGCTTATGGCTGGAAAACAGCAGGTGCAGAGACAAACGTCTGCCCAGGCCACAGGGCACCAGTGGCCCTTCTTGCCAGCTTTGCTCTGAACTTGGTCTCTTTATCCTCAGATAACTGCCCTTCCCTGGCATTTCATCCAGGAATCGTTCAATGAATCTTTTTTGTTTTGGTCACTTTCCCAGGTGCTGGGGTAGAAACGAGCACAAATGTGCAGCCCCTGCCCTGCCGTCTGCTCAGTCACCTGGGCATGTCCAGTATAGCAGGTGCCATCTGTGTCATAGGACAGCCTTCCGCGTGTGACAGCCCTTTATTTTTTTCAGTGACAAGTCCCCTAAAATTGAATCTTGACCAATTTGATTATATGAAATGCAAATAACAAATCTAGAAAGTAATGTAGATAACAAATGTCTAATTATAATACTTAATTTGTTCCATATATTATATTTAAATAAATATACTGATTTTAAAAGGTGGTTCTTCTCACATTTCATGATACTGTTTTATTCAAATGCATTTTTGTTAACAACTGTTTTTCAAGTAATGAAAATTTTCTATTGAAGAATGATTTACACACTGAAAAGTACATATACCGTCAATGAACAGTTTGAGGGATTTTCACAAAATGAACACACCTGTGGTATCAGCACCCAGCCCAAGAAACAGAATGTCACCAGCACCCAGAGCCCTGTGGGCCTCCTCAGTCACCACCCCCAGAGAGGACCACTCACCTGACTGGTGACACATTGGTTAGTTTTGCCTGTTTTAAACTTATACAAAAAGACTTGTGCTGTGTGTACGATTTAGTGCCTGGCTTCTTTCGTGTCACGTTAGGCTTGTGAGTTTTGTACCTGGGCATGCACTGGTAGCTGTTTACTCTCCTAGCTGTGTCTTCTCTGTTGCGTGAACACGGCACTGTCTTTCTGTTCTACTCATGATGTCTTCTGAGTTGGTTTTGACTTCTGGCCATTGCAAATATACAACATGCTTGTACAGGTCTTTTGGGTGGACATCTGCATGCATTTCTGCTGTTATAGGTTGGGCCATGAGTTTGTATATATTCAGCTATAGTAAATACTGCCAGTTTTCCAAAACAGTTTTACAGCATACACACTGACCAGCCGTGTGTGAGAATTCTTGGTGTTCTACATCCTCACAACACTGTATTATCTGTTTTCATTTTAGCCGTTCAAATACATATATGGGGCATTGGATTGTATTTTTAGTTTGCAGTCCCTGATGACTAGTGAATTGAGCCCCTTTCAAGTATTTTTGGCCATTTGAATATCCTCTTTTATGAAGTGTCTGTTTGAGACTTTTGCTTATTTTTCTATTAGGTTGTCTGCTTTTGCTTATTGATTTATAGAAAAATTTAAAAGTATATTCTGGAAATGATTTTGTGTTGGACTTACATACAGTTGTCTCTAGGTATCTGCAGGGGATTGGTTCTAGGAATCCCCTAGATTGTGATCTGTGGATGCTTGAGTGCTTGATATAAAATGGTGTAGTATCTGCATGTAACCTCCCGTATACTTCAAAGCATCTCTAGATTACTTATAATACCTAATATAATGTACTAATGAATGCCACATGAAATCCACAGTTGGTTGAATCTGTGATTGTGGGATCCGTGGATACAGAGAGCTGGCTTGATGTGGACATACCCTCTATTTTGGATTTATGTATTTATTTTGGATGTATGTATGCAGGTAAGCTCTGCTATACCTGTTCACTCTCTTAGTGCTGTCTCTTGATGACCAGAAGTTCTTAATATAATCCAGTTTATCACTTTCCCTTTATGGTAATGCTTTTTATGTCCTTTTAGAGCAGGCTTTGCTCTTCCCAACACCGTGAAGGTAAAACCATTATTGATTTATCTTTCATATTTAATTCTCTGATCCATCTGGAATTGATTTTTTGTACATGATTTGAGGTAGGGGTAAGATTCATTTTTTTGCCATGTGGTAAACAGCTGTCTCAGCTTCATTTAATGAAAAGTTGATCCTTCCACACTAGCTTGAAGCCACACCTTTATCAGGTAATCATATATTGTGGTCTGTCTCGGGCCTCTGTGTTCTCTTCCACTGGCCTCTATGTCTGTCCCTAGATCAGGACTCCATGCCATAATCACTGTCACTTTGTTGTGCATTTGGACATCTGGTGGTAGAGTGCTCACTGTGCTTGTCTTCAAGACTGCCTTGCTTATTCCTGGCCCTTGCATTTCCTTATACATTTTAGACCCGATTTTTAAGTCACTGGCAGTGGTCCAGAGCCCTCTTTGCCTCTGTCTGAGCTGGTTGAGATATAACACTTTAGGAATCTGCATATGATGCTTTATTGGAAATGTTATCACAAGCCACACCCAGCCATCAACATTCAGACAAGTGGGTTTTTAAAATTGTAATTGTACATATGTGATCCTCATTGTGTAGTCACTGACTGTCTTGCTCTCAGCGTCTTCAGTCTGTTTCCACAGGGATAGGTACTAAATTTATGTTGGTTTGCCATTTAAAAAACTCTCTCTCCTAAACGAATGACCTCTGTAAGTATCTAAAACCAGTGTTAATTGAGATTATTTCAGGCTAATGTGTCACCCTCAGATAGACTCTGTTGTTCAAAAGCAGGCATGGGAGAAGCTGTGATGCAGCACACTCTACAGGGACTCAGGTATGAAGGGCTGGTCCCATTGAGCGAAGCCCGTAGAAAGGCCACACATGCCTCTGGGCAACTGGGCACAGCGTGGTGGGACACAACGCTGGCTGTGGCAGAAGAGTGAGGAGCTGTGTGAGTGTGTGGTATGGCAGGGCCCAGTCCAGCCCCATGGTCAGGATGGCCGAGCAGAGCTGAGGCCTGGAAGATGAGTTAAGCTTAACCTCACTGTGAGTTTGGGGAGAGCCAGGAAAAAGCTGAGATGGCAGCGGGGGTCAGGGAAACAGAGAGAGAGTGGCTGAGTGTCCGTGTGTCCATGGAGAGCAGCTGGGGTGAGGCGAGAGAGGCCCCAAGACTGACTGGGGATGATAATAATGGTGTCTGCGAGCTGGGAAACACCAGGGTGGGAGAAACAGATAATGCGGCAGTAAGAACATTTAACATCTTGTCAAACTTGAGTAATTAGAGATGGCGCAGATAGGTGGGTCCAAGCCTCTGAGCTGCGTGGGAAAGCAGATAGCTGGAGATGCTGCTTTAAGGACGCGCAGGGAGTAAGAGCACACACTGGAGCCACATGGCGGCGAGGGGAGAACCCAGCGGCTGTGACTGGCCATGTGCGTCCCTTCTGTCCTTTATAAAATGGGGACAATAATAGGATCCATCTTAGAAGGACTTAGAACAATACCTACTGAATGAGCACCTTTTCAAGTATTTTTGGCCATTTGAATATCCTCTTTTATGAAGTGTCTGTTTGAGACTTTTGCTTATTTTTCTATTAGGTTGTCTGCTTTTGCTTATTGATTTATAGAAAAATTTAAAAATATATTCTGGAAATGATTTTGTGTTGGACTTACGTACAGTTGTCTCTAGGTATCTGCAGGGGATTGGTTCTAGGAATCCCCTAGATTGTGGGATGGTACATACTAAGGAGCTATATATGATAGCTGCCTTTATTAGTATTATTAATGTTGTCTTAATTGCATTTCCAATGTAATTGACCACTGGAGGTGAATAAAATTATCTACAGGGACTGGGTAGAGAAAAGAGAAAGAGCATCAAAGGAGAAAAACTCTCCATTTAGACAGTTAATAATCCAATTTTAAAACAAGCAACATTAAACCAGGCGTGGTGATGTGTGCCTGTAGTCCCAGCTGCTCTGGAGGCTGAGACAGGAGGATCACTTAAGCCCATGAGTTCAAGACCAGCTTGAGCCATACAGTAAGACCCTGCCTCTAAAAATAAAAAAAAAAACAATAACAACAACCAGAAAAGGCCAAGAGACATAAGATTAAAAATAATTAAATGAAAGAAGATATAACAGGCAAAATTAAGAAAAAAGAATTAATATCAGACAAATTGAAAAAGCAGTAAAAACAGTAAAGAGGACAGCGTGCACCAAAAGTAGCATCATATGTATAAAGCAGAATTTGATGGAACTATAATAAAAGTGGATAAGTACTCCAGGGAAGATTATAATAGCCCTTTTTCAGAAACTGAGAAATCAAGCCAATTAAAAAAATAATATGATTACAAAGTATTTGAATCATAAAATGAACAAATTAAATCTAGCAGATACATAGAGAACTTTACACCCAGTAGAGAATACACTTTTCCAAAGATGCTGGAACATGTACCAATGTTATGGAGTATTCCATGCCACAAATGCAGTTGCTACAAGTTAAAAACAATATTTATACCATACAAAGCATGTCTACTGATAGCAGTAGATGTGATTAAAAGATAACAAAAAGAGCCAGGTGCAATGGCTCACCTGTAATCCCAGTGACTCGGGAGGATCATTTGAGCCCAGAGTTTGAGGCTGCAGTATGATTGTGCCACTGCTCTCTAGCCTGGGCAGCAGAGCAAGACCCTGTCTCTAAAAAAAACAAGAAGAAGAAGAAAGATGACAAAAAAGAGTCCATACAATTGAAAGTTTGAAATCATACTTCTAAATAATCCATGGGTCAAGGAGAAAATTAAAAGGGAAATTCTAATACAGTTTAGAACTGTTTACAATTATAGTGTTATCAATACCAGTGGAATATAGCCAAAGTGGTTTTCAGATAAAAATTTGTAGCATTAAATGTATATATTAGAAAAAGTTTGAAAATATAGGAAATAGGCTTTCAACATAAGAAAGTAAGGAATAAAAGAACAAAACAAATGCAAATTAAGATTAAGGAAATAATAAGGATAAAAGCAAAAATTAATAAAATGGAAAACAAAACAAGCAGTATATAACTAATAAAACAAAAGATAAGTCTTTGGCAAGTATGATCAAGAGGGAAAAGACAAAGATAACATCAAGAATGAAAAAAGGTCTTATGTACAGTCAGAAATAAGAATTAAATCTATAAGAACTGTTAAAAATTTAATACTATACCTTTTGGGCAACTTTTGGGAAAGTATAAATATCAAAGTTGACTTAAGAAGTAGAAACTTTGATTAGATAAATCTGCGTAGGCAAAAATGATTTGGAAGTCAAAGATCTATCCCCTGAAAGGTACCATGTCCAAACCAATTTATAAGTGAGTGTATTGGCCAGCTTGGACTCATTAATGTTGTAATACTAACTAACACCAAAATCCTAGTGGATTTAACAGAGGGAAAGTTCATTTCTTACTTGCGTTATATCACTTGCCTATTGCATTTGGCTCTGTTTTTGTTCTGAGTATTTCCCTGCAGCAGCCGGGCCATTGGAGCAGTTCCCACATGGGACACCGTGGGCCTAGCCAGGGGGAGAAGACAGTGCAGCAGAATCAGATCGTGGCCCCAGTACTTTTCCTGGGGGCACATGTCATGCTGTTTTACATTCACTGGCCAAAGCACAGCATGTGGCCAGGCTTGACTAAGTGCACAGGGCTTGAATAATCCTCCCACATAGAGGAACAGCACATAATTAGAACTTTTTGTCTGCTACACAGAACATTGAAGATGGGAAGCTATATACCTCATTTTGCAAGACTAGCACATCCTTGATACCAAAACTGAATGGCATACAAAATTTAAATTACTGGCCAATTTCACTTATGAACAAATTACATAAATTTCTAAATAAACTGTTAGCAAATTGAATCCAGCAATGTTGTTTTTTTTTTTTTTTAAATGCATTCTTAAGAAGTATAGTTTACACAAGAAAAGCAAGGATAGTTCAACACTGAGGAATTTTCATTCAAGTCACTGTTCATTCAGCAGTTATTTTTTGAGCTCCCACTTTCTTCTCAAAACTCTCTAGGTGCTGGGGGGACATTGTTGAACAAAACAAAGGTCCTGCCTTCCTAGAGCTTTCATTTTGGTGGAGGAATGTTACGGGAATTAACTGATTATGTTATATTAATAGATTAAAGGAGCAAATCCATGTGATTATCACAATAGAGACCAAAGTAGCATGTGATAAAATTACTGATAAAAAATACTTATTCTTTTTTTTTTTAAGTTATGCTTGATAGTCAAATATTAGTAGCATCTCTATTAGGGCCAGGAATAAGATAAGGATGTTCCCTATCTCAGCAACTATTTATTTAATATTATGTTATAGATTCTGGCCAACACTATAAGACAAGAAAAATAAATAAATTCTAAAATTTGGAAAGGAATAAAACCAAATAATCATCATTCACAAATGATGTTATCATCTAAATACAAAACCCAAAGCATATCACATGGCCAGGTATAACTTTTATAACTAATGGAGTTCAGCAAGATAAAACTTAGGGGCTTTCCTAAACAGAACACATAGTTTCTATGGTAAAGTATAAAAAAAATTCAGAACACTCAACACCAAATTAATAAGATAGGTTACCTTTGGGGAGGGGTGATAGGACTAGAATTTTAGGTAATCAGATCAATAGGTATTTTAGATTTATGTTTAAATTTTTTAAAGGAGGAAATATTTTAGAATTGCGCATGCATTGAAACATGAGGTTATATGCCTTTCAGCCTGTAGTGTCTCATCAGCTTGTATTTGGGAAAAATGGTGCACTTATTCAGTCAATATTATTGAATGCCTGCTATGTGCCTGATACTATTCCTATGAATGTCAGTACATACTTGTCATCACAATTTTATAGAAAAGTTAAGCAACTCGTAAGTTAGTAAGAAAGGGAGTTCTCACAATATCCCTGTGAAGTCAGTGTACCATTGTTCCCACCTGGTCTCTACAAAAGCCCTATGAAGTCAGTATACTGTGACTACCACGGCTTTATAGGAAGGAGAGCACTTTGCCCAGACAGAAAACCCACACTGTGAGCCACCACATCTGGGCAGTTGAGACTGGGCTGGAGCATCCAGTTCTCAGAACAGGGCTTGGTATGGAGCAGGCATTCAGTCAGGACCAGCGAATTAATGAGAGCAAAGTGCTCGCCGGTTTCCTGCTTGCTCACCTTAACCCAGCCTGTTTCAGGAAGAGAATGGAGGAAATGGCTGGGTCCCCCTGTCGGAGTTGCACCCCTACCCCCAGCCTTGACTCCACCATGGAGCTGCCAGAGCAGGTGAGCACTGCCTGCCTGGCTGGGCACAGGACCAGTGTGGTGACCAGATTTTTGGAACCTCAGTTTAAGACAAATGACTTTTTAAGTTTGATTGTTTTATATCCAAAGTCATATTAATATAAAAGGGACAAACACTACATTGTGTTTAGTTTTGCATCTAACATTATCTTTATTATTAAAATTATATAGAATCATAACCATCCCAGAAAACCCAGGCTATATGGTTGCCATAGCTAATAATGTCTCGGTTTATGCCTGATATATAAAGTAGGTCTCATGTGACTTCTTTTCAGCTTAAAGGTCTGCCTCTAAGTGCCAACCCTGGTGGAGGAGGCACCTCCCCCATGAACCCTGTGTAATTATGTACCCTCAGACCCCCCCCCCCCGCCCTGTTGGGGAAGGAGTCCTTTCCTTGTCCTCATCCCTGGGCTGTTTCAGTTGAAGCTCAGGGACTGTGTCTTTAGTTTCTGGGTGGCCCCACCCTGGCCTTGGCAGCAGTGTTTAGGACCATTTTCGAGTCTTCCCCGTGAGGTCAGTACTTGGGGTCCTTGAGCTTCTGCACTGGGTGGTGTCCTCTGGATGGGGCCACCACTGGGAGGTCTGAACTTCATGTGTGGCATTTGGCATGAGAATAGAAGAGGAATGTCATCATGAAGTATAAATATTTTATTAGTTGAAATGAAATAAATCAGTTTCACAAAGGAATTAACCAGTAAATGAGTAATGTAAATTTTTTTCAGTTCACGTCAACATAATAAATGAATTCAATTAAGACTGATCTTTGAAAAAATGTCCTATGCCTTTTTTGGTGAGTCCTGGGGCTCCCTGTGGTCAGATGTACCCTCATCTGCCAGCCAGTTACGGGCACGGTTGACAGCGCTAAGCCTTGGATCCTGGAAATTCAGGGTGACAAGTGACAAGATTCACTCGTTTGCTGGTCGCCTCACACTTCCCACGCTGACCCTCTCGGGTGCGTGGGCTCCTGCAGCGTGTGCCGCCATCTGTTGGCATTTCACTCTCCAGAAGGGCTTTGCGTCATCTCAGACTCGGGAAGTTTGTTTTGCTGTGCTCTACCAGAACAGTTATAAATCAGACCTTTCTAGTGCTAATTCCAGGAAAGACCCACAATTTAGATGTTTTATATTTGGGCCCACATTTCTCCTGGAAGGATACCGTGCCTGAGGGTCCGTCCTCCCCAGGGCTGTGAGGTCTGGCTGCAGGAAGAGCCATGAGGGAGTCTGGGCCCAGCACGGGCCCAGCATCAGCTCAGGCAGGTCAGGAGGTCTTTAGACCTTGGGAACTTCATTCGTCTTCGATCAACAGCATTTAAACTCTGTTTTAAAGTACCGTAGGCCTCCAAAAACATTTAGGTAGGGCTGTGTAATTAGTAGCAGATTTTTGTTAAAGTGGGGAGCTGGGCTGGCCTCCCCAGGCCTGTGCTGGCTGAAGCTAAGAAGGGGCTGAGCCTGTCCCACCTGCTCTTGCTTTGCCCCTCTCCTCAAGGCCATGTGCTCTATTGCATCGCACCATCAGAGACAGAGGATCCTCCGGGTCAAGTCTCCACCTGAGTTTTCCCAGGAGCTGGACTCTGTACTGTACTGACCTAACAGCAGGTGTCCACAAGACCTGGCTGTTTTGAAGGGTGAACAAGTTCACTCTGGTGAACAGGTGCAGGCTTTAAAAAGTAGATGATGTGATGTTAAAACTGTGAGTTAGTAGGTTTGTGTTTTGCAGGAGTGTGTTAGTAGTTCTTAAACTACTTTCTTGTGTGCTGAGCTCGAGCAAATGAATAATGGCATCAAAGATCATGGGTGCTGGGCGTAGTGGCACACACCAGCGTTTTGGGAGGCTGAGATGGGAGGATTGCTTGAGCCCAGGCATTGGAGGCTGCACTGAGCAATGGTGATACCATTGCACTCCAGCCGTGGTGACAGAGCAAGACTCTATCTCAAAAAAAAAAAAAAAAAAAAAGAAAGGACCATGGGAGCCAGTGTGCCACTGTTACGGAAAGAGCTACAGATACGGAAAAGGGGAAGATGATAGTGTGGTTGGGATGTTGGGCTGGAATTGGAGGTACCAGCAGGAACTTGTGGTATTTAACAGACATACAGAGATAGAAGTAAACATAGAGGTATGTGTGTGCATCCACCTGTCTTGGCTCTGTCCACTGGGAGGGCCTAGAAGCAGTGAGCACCCCTTGGGGCCAGATTGCGGTGTCTAATGCCACTCTTCAGTGGAAGGACTGGCCTCTGGGCTGGGGCAGGGAAAGCACAAGATCAGATGAGCCTGGACCTTTTTTTTTAACACTAGAAGAGAAGGCAATGCTCGATGCATGATGAGGACACGTGAGCAGGACATGGGGTGCCAGCCGAAGAGAGAGCTGGAGCATCCAGACACAAAGGTACTGGTGGGGCATAAATGAGCCCTCAACTAAAACAAAAGCCCACAGAGTCCATGCTGAGAGGGATCACAAATTAATCATCATGGGGAGAAGGGAAAGCTCCAGGGTGGAGCGCCGACTGAGTGGGGAGGAGGAGCAGTGGCTGAGGGTGCTCAGGTCGAGGACGTAAGCTTGAGGAGCAAGACACTCAGAGCCTGAGAGTGGGCCCCACAAACCTTCTGTCACCAGGGAAAGCGAGAGACTCAACAAGGGAAACCTGGCACCCCAACCACATGATTGGAGCGACCGTCACTGACATTGTGACCCACTGTAACACCACGTCCTCTCTAAGAAGAGGCCTGGAGACGAACACAGCGTCTCTCTGGGGTGTTCCTGCCACATCACAAGGAAACGTCAGACAACCCCAGACTGAGGAACAGTCTCAGAAAGTAACTGGCCTACATCAAGGTCCAGAGACATAAAGAAAGGCTGGGGAATGTTCCAGATTAAAGGAGACGAACGAGACATGGCAGCAAAGTGAGTCCCCACTTCAGTCCTACACTGGGGTAAATAGCTGTAAAGAACACGATTGGCAAAACTGGAACTTGGACTATTGAATTTCCTGGTTTTGATAATTATACTTAGTTATAAAAGAGAATGTCTTCATTCTTAGGAAGTATATGCTGTCATATTTAAGGTGAAGAGGCCTGCTGTCTCCAGCTTAATCTCAAATAGTTCAGAAAAACGTTGCCTGTGTGTGGGTTCGTGTGTGTTTAGGGAAAGAGAGTGGGGGGGGGCGTGCAGCAAGCGGGGCCCAGTGTGGGCCTTTGTGGGACCTGGAGAGAGGGATGTGGAAATCCCTCTTATTCTTCTTGTACCTTTTCTGCAGGTTTGAAATTACATCAAAATAAAAAGTGGCCCCCGAAAGGAACAAATTGCCTAAGAAGGGGCAATGTTAGTACAAAAGAAGGTGCTTTTCCCGTGGCACGTTCCTGCCTCTGGTCTCCCAGTGTGTTTAACTGAGCCGCTGCTCCTGGTTTCTGCCCCAGTGACTCACCCGCCTCACTCACACAGTCTCACAGTGGCACAGCAAGCCCCTACGTGCCCCGGCCCAGGGGACCGTGGCGCCTGCCCTAGGTGACGTGGCCAGAAAGGAGTGGAGCCAGAAGTCGGGCCAGGCCCCGTCCTGGCGCCTCTGTTGCTGCAGGGGGCGTTGCTGTGGGGACACGGCGTGTGCTTCGGCAGCTGGAGGTCAAAAAGTGCACTGAGAGAAAGGTGGGCCCAGTCGAGACTAAGCTCTATCTTTAAAGCATTTTCAGAAATTTTTTTCTTAATGTTGAGATTGATTTAATACCCTTTTACTAGAACTGCCATGAAGTTATAATTGTTTGTGTAGCAGTGTGCATTCAAGAATCAAAAGCAGGGTCAGCAGACAGCCAGCTGTTGGCAGGAGAGCATTGCTGGGACAGCCACGCTATCCCCTGTGAGTTGTCTCTCGTGGCCCGGGATGGCTGCAAGACAGCAGCGGCCTAGAGCACTGCCTGAAGACCGTTGCCAAGCCCTGTGGCGTTTGCAGGAAGTTTCCTAACCCTTGGAAGCCCTCAAGGCCCTCACAGACTGGGCGCTGCTTGTCCCTGGGCAGGTGAGAACAGAGCAGAGGGGCGGGGCCGCACACCCTTTCCCTGGAGCCTCCTGGACTCCCACGGGCTTTTCAGAAATGCCTGTGAGTTGGCTTATTTTGCTTTGGTGTAAAAATGTTCCTTATGGTTCAGTTTGGTGTGGTTGCTTATTACCTAACTAAACACAGATTCCTGGCACCATGCAATTTTTGGTGATCACTTTCTCATTAAAAGGATAGGTTTTTGTATTTATGGGAATTTAAAAAATTTTAAGATACCTATAGAAATAAGAGTTTAAAAACCTCATAATTATTGTATGAAAAACTGCAAGTACTTATTTTTTCCCGCACCATTGCTAGTTTAATAAAGAACAAGTTGCCGAGGTGGAGTAGCAAGTCGGGAGGCCCAGGTTTCATCTTCAGCACTTACAGCCAGTGTGCCCTTACCGTAGCTGTGCTCTGCTGGACTTAAATAATTCAAGTGCCGCCAGCAGCCCAAGCTGAAGGTCTCTCTGTGAATTATGCATGCTGTCTTCTGCGGGCTTTGTGCGAAGCCTGCTGTTGGCTTCCTCTCCGTGAGCACAGGCAGGGCAGAGCGCCTTTGTCGCGCTGTGTGCTGGGATCACTGGAGACACTGCAGTAATTTGCCCTGCTGGAAAGCGTGCGCTAAGGAACAATGTCCCTGTGTGTGGCCCGAGCCTTTGCCCGGGGCTACCCGGGCTGACCCTGGTATGGATTCGGAGGGGTGGTTTGCGGTGAATGGTTGGAAGTATTTGGTTAAATGGCACCACAGTGGCTCTTATCAGCTCTGCCCAGGTAAAGTCCCTCGTCCCATCCCGTCTTGTCATGGTTGTCAGGGGCAGACTGACTTGAATGGTCTTCAGGTATGTTTGCCTCGGGGGTCTCTGTCAGCGGGGAACGGGCCTGCAGATGTGCCTGTGAGGCGGTAGCTCTGTGACCTGACTTGGAGTCGTGCCCTAAATATTCAAAGTGCTTGAGATTGTGATTTGGACGAGATGTTCTGGTGAGACAAGAATGGGCTATGGCCGTGCACTATAGAATTAACAGCAGACTTGAAATCTTAAGATATTAAAATTTGTAACATGTAACCTACATGTTTGACCAACCAATATGAATGTGGTGGCTTTTCCAGTTTTCAGCTGATCTGAAAGACTTTAAAACTTGCTCGCCTAGAAAGCATTTCTTTGACTCAGACTGCTCCTCTGCAAGAACAAACCCCCACGACAGCTTGAACCAGCAGACGCTCTCTGAGGCGCGGTGTGTTCTAAGTGTCTATGCTTTGGCCCAGGACACACGTGTGTAGCTTCATGCACGCTTAACCCTGGGCAACAGGCAGGTCGTTCTGAGCAGGACAGTGAACCACAGACGTGCTGGTGTGTCCGTCTCATGTTCTGGCCTTGAAGTTGGGGTTGGAATTGTGGCTTTTGTGAGAAATTTCATTTCAGGTGAGGGCAGGCTTCCATGATTGTGCATTGTGCTCCATGTGACGAGAACAGCTCCAGAGCATGTTAAGGCATTGTGAATCATGACGCTCACAGCTGAAGAAGGATGTGAAAGAGGGGGGCACTTCTGCGTGTTGAGCCACTTCGTGAAGGGTGATGCTGAGATGTGGTGACCCAAGTGACTCTCTATTCATCTTCTATAAGTCATATGCACATATTTTGTCCAAACAGCATCATAAAAATTTGCCAGGAGATCATATGATTAAAGAATTGACTTTTTTTTTTTTTTTTTTTTGAGACAGAGTCTCACTCTGTTGCCCGGGCTAGAGTGAGTGCCGTGGCATCAGCCTAGCTCACAGCAACCTCAAACTCTTGGTCTCAAGCAATCCTTCTGCCTCAGCCTCCCAGAATTGACATTTTTTATGTCGCAGACAGTTGTCTCTAATTTTTCCACTTTAAAGAATGTGTGGCGTCCTAAAGATTTGACTGTCTCAGCATGAGATGGCTGGAGGACGTGGGCGTGTCCCATCTGTGCCCTCGGGAGGCTGGGTCGTGCTCGTGGGCAGGAGTGGTGGGGGCTGTGCGCCGTGCCAAACCCGTCTCTATGCACCTGCTCTGGGGCACACATCCTCCTCCTCCACTCCCTGCAGCCGATGCTTGAGTTGGGCCCACGTCTTGGTGGCCTCCTACCATCAGAGGGGGGTTGTTGCGGCAGTTATTTGGGTCCTTTAAGTCAAAAACAAAGCTTCGTGGGCAAGGTATTTGTCTTCATGTGCATGGTCTGAAGGAGGCAAAGTGAGATTGCATGGAGGAGGTGGCTGCTCTCACCTCCAGCAGTGCTGGAGCACCTGGCGAATGCCACTGTGTCATCAGGGAGTGTGGGGCCCAGGACCTCTGGCCATCCCATGGACATGGTTTATTGACAGCCGAAGTGACCCTTCCTTTCGTTTCCTGAGTGAGTTTCTGAGCCTGGGCAGGGCCTGGAGCGGATCTGCTGTGCACACAGCCCCCACTCCAGTCCCTTCCCCGTCCCTTCTAGCTGCTATGCTCGCTGCTGGAGGCTGCGCCCTCCCAGGCAGTGGTGCGTGTCTCTGCACGTGGCCTCCACGTCTGTGGGACCACACGGGCAAGAAGATGACACTCAGTTGACACAGTGGACCTCACACACCAGGCGGGTCATCGTTTGATTTTTAAAAAATGTAAAGTTTATTTCTCTATTAGACTTTTAAAATGTGAATTGTTGATTTGTGTCTTAGAAAATAATTAGCATTTGCCAAATCTTATAACAAGGAGATTAGTCAATCTATTGGTCATCCTTCGGTCAAAATTTATATTTGATCAGCATTCACTGATTGATTCATTTCACAAATACATGGCATCTCCTGCAGCCAGTGCTGGGGGACAAGGGACTAGCCCCGTAGCTGTCCTTGGGGAGGGGGGAGGCAGGGAAATGGGTGAGGTTGGGAAGGTGTGGGTGCTGGGGAGCTGGCATGGGATGGGGCTGCATGGGAGGTCTGCACGTCCTGTGGGGGCTTAGCACTCTTGTCTGCCCTGGCAGTGGGGCAGGCAGAGGCTTCTCATCACTGTACTTGCATTGTTAGAATCCAAATACCTTTTATTTGAGAAACCAAAGTTTCAACACCCTTTGTAGGATTGAGCTGTGCTGACTGCAGTTTGCAGTGAGGCAGCCTTTTTCTCTGCCTCCCCTGCCTCTTGTCCTGGTCCCCAGCACACCTCACCTGGGCCTCCACCTGGGCAGCCCCCAGGCCACCCTCCCCAGCAGGCAGAGGGACCTGTGAGAAACACAGGCCCTTCCCTCCCAGGGTCAAGTCCACATAGCTCCAGTGCCCACAGCCCAGCCAGAGCACTGGCTGTAAGCTGCGTTCCTTTTGCCTTTTGCCACAGGGCCTTTGCACAAGCTCATCCTGTTGTGGAAGGCCCTCCCTTGCTCTCCCAAGGTCGGTTAACTTTTGTTTACCCCTCAGTTTTGTTCAGCCTTTATTGCCTCAGGAAAAAAGCTGGCAGAAACATGTTATGCTTCTCATGATGTAGGTTATTTCATTTTATGAGGATCACCCCATTTATCAGTATAAAATATAGTGAGGTTGGTGACACCATTACCCTCATTTCACATGGGAAACCTGAGCCAGCCGCACCTGGGAAATGTGTGACCCTTTCCCGTCTTCTCCTCCAGCCTGGACACCGCCTTAGCCCTGGCCCCATCCTTCCTGTGGTTTGTGTGGTTTCACATGATCTTATCTTTAAATAAAGCTGAAATGCAGATGAAACAGGGGTTGCGGCCTGGGCCCTGTTTCTGGCGCAGGTGCCCCTTTATGTGGTGTGGCTTTGGTCGTTCTGTCCCTGGTGGTGACGTCACCTGTCTGTAGTCTTTGGCATCTCAGCACCAGGCAGGGTCCTGTGCCCTCCCCTCCGGTTCACATGCAAGTGTGTGTTTCTGTCCTGATGAATGCCACTGTAGAGCCTGGTCAGTTTTTATCCCCTGGCCGTGCAGGAGGAGGACTCTTTGCTCACGCTTGCTGACAGCACGATCTTGGCCAGGTGGATGCTGACTAAATCCACATCTAGGTAACTGGGGAGGCAGGCGTGCCGCTGCCACGCATTCGGAGCCCTCTGCACAGTGGCCGTCTGCACTCCCATTTTCCTCTTGATTTGTTGTTCTTTTTCTTACTGATGTGTAGGTATTCTTACAGAGAAGGAAAGCTAGCGCTTCGTCTCTGTTAACACATTTTCCCAGTTTCTTGTCTTTGTACTTGGCTTGTGGTGGTGTTTATAGACAGAGAGTCAAGTCTATGGTGTCCACTTACCATGTTGTTTTCACGGCTCTGGGCCTGTGTCCTCCCTCCAGAGCCTTTCCTTACGCAGATATTTCAAAAACAGATCCCACGTTTTCTTCTAGTATTTCTCTAATTTCATTTTTATATTTAAATCTTCAGTCCATCCAGGATTTATTTTAGTATGTGTTGGAAGGGGCCAAGGGGCCAAAATGACCAAGGGGCCCAACTTGGTCATTTTTTAGGTGTAATCTATTCCCCAAATCTGAGTCATTAATTCACCGTGTGAGGTCTATTTCTGAGCTCTGTGTTCTGTCCCAGTGATGGGATGTGTCTGTTTCTGCGCTGGGTTCTGTGGGTTGAGATGTGCTGTGCTGTTGGGGGGGCTGGCCCCACCCTGTCACTCCTATTGTTTTGTTTTTCCATCATTTAGTGTCTCGTTTTCCGCATGAACTCTTACACTCAGCTTGTCTAGTTCTAATAAAACCTCTCCTGTGAAGTGTGCTGGGGTATGTGTTCATTTAGGGATTGCTCATGTCTATGTTTGCCCTTCAGTGTCTGGTTAGTGGAGCAAATTCAGCCTAAAGACCCCTGGCCCAGCGTGAGAGGGAATGGCCATGCGAGTGAGAGTGTGCGTGCGCGTGCTTCACTCCCACATGCGTGCAGGGGGAGCCCTTGCTGAGAGGGCAGTCTCGCACATCGGCATTCTTTAAGCAAGGTGTTTCTGGACGTTCCGTCACCATGACGCAGAGCTGCTGTGTTCAGAGGAAGCCTTGCGTGGTCCCATGCTATCCTCGGTTCTAGCGGCACTGACGTGGCTGCCCACCGTGGTGTGTGGCCTGCTGCCTGTTCACTGGTGGTGAGCGCTGCATCTTCCCCAGCCGCTCCTAGTCAGAGTTTCTGCTCGAGTCCCCAGAGGCTGCTGGCCTTCCCTGGACTCAAGTGGGTACTGGTGGCCGACACAACCTGAGTGTTTTATCTCAGAAAGCATATACACAACATGGTGGATTCAAAGAAACATTAAAATTGTGCTTTTCTGATGCTATCATAACTCCTTATGAGTCTTAATAATTATCCATAGCAGTTTAAATTATTTGATTACTCTTTTTCCTTTCTTTTTTAATCTAAATGCTTTTTGAGCTGCAGCGGACCCCTGCCACGTGCAGCCCCTGGTTGTCACACTGAGGGCAAGGCAGGCATGCTCTGGGGTCAAATCCTAGCATTGCCTCCCAGGGTCTGGGGTCTGCCCTTGCCTGGATTAGCAGTGTCCACACGTGGCCTCTTTGGAAGCCCTCTGGCCTGGGCCACATGTGTGATGAGTGCACGTGTGGCCATCAGCACGTCTGTGGATTAGGCTCGGCTGTGGGGTTTAGCGTGGCCTCCACCCCAGGGAGGGGTCAATGCTGCTTTACCCCACCCCACCCTACCCCCGTCTCTTTCTGCCTCTGGCTCCTCTCCTTACCAATGGATGTGTTTGAATGCTTGGCCTGGGGCCGGAGCCAGTTAACTGTGGCCTTGACTTCTTGGCGTGACCAGCCGGGTGGCTCACCCTGCGTACTGGGCAGCAGGCAGAGGGCACTTGGTACCTGGAGCAGACGAAGGAGCAAATCAGGAACGTGTGTCTAGTGCTTCACTGGACTGGTGGCAACATCTATATGGTCATCGTCAGTTGGCTTTGCCCCATGAAGGCACAACAGGAACCAGAGCCAAAGCCCAGGGCCTCCTGACTGCACAGGTTTGGTCACCAGTGGCAACAGGGCGTCCCGTTGCCTTCACTGTAGGATGGCCCTGTGTGGGACATGCTGGCTCATAGTGCAGAGATGCGTCTGTGGAATATGCAGTGTTTCCAGAGCCGCAGCTCACTCTGGCCTGTGCCCTTCCTCTCAGGCTCAGTGGCCAGGCTGCCCACGACACTGCTCACACCAGGGGACAAGGGTGACAGATGGGTTTCCTAGGTGCCTCCCCTTGCTTGGGAACTTGCTTAGAAGATCCTGGGAGCCAAAGGCTCGTTAGTGGACACCTCAGGACTGGCCTCCTGGGGCGCCTGTTGTGACGTGTTTCACATCAGAGTCACCCGTGAGTGAGCTGTTAACATGTTGTGCCTACATACTCAAACATGGACATTATGCGTGAAGCTTCTGCATCAAGAAGTAGCGTCGATAAAGAGAAAGGCACAGGCACCAGGGTGTGTGCTCCCTGTTGAGGAGGTGAGCACCTGCCCTGTGGCTCTGCACGCTCCTCCCTGAGCGCGCCTGTGCTGGGCTGCGACACCTCCTGGGACCTTATGCACACGACGTTGCGCGTTGCTCTGTCCAGCTGCTTTTGCTCTGCAGCACATTGTAAAACTGTCCTTGCGTGCGGTTACGGTGTCTGGTTCTTACTGCTATGTGTGTGCACATTTTTGTTTAAGGCTACATCCTTTTCTGTTTATTCCTGTGGCTGCAGTTTGTTACTGCTCAGGTGCATGTTGTGAGTGTGCACATCTGTGAGCTTTAGTGTTGTGTCAACTTGTGTGCACTGTGTGTGGAGCCACGCAAGGCTGGGGTCTGTTTTGTTCAATGCCCTGCCCTGTGTCTGGGATGCATTGGTGGTTGCAGGTGCGCAGTGTGCGTTTGTGGACTAAGCGAGTGCTGTAGAGAACAGAGCTTGGTATTGGGCCCCGGAAGAGCTCACGGGAGGGCAAGGGTGCAGATGCCGTCTGTGCTGGTCCCGCAGAGTTGACTGGTGCTGACCTGAAGGACTGCGTGAGCAACAACAGCCTGAGCAGCAATGCCAGCCTCCCCAGCGTGCAGAGCTGCCGGCGCCTGCGTGAGAGGAGGGTTGCCAGCTGGGCCGTGTCCTTCGAGCGTCTGCTGCAGGACCCCCTTGGTGTGCACTACTTCTCTGTGAGTAGGGAAGAGCCTGGGGGCTAGAGGGGGGCTCTTTGCTGAGGCTGCTTGAGTGGGATCCGTTGCCCACCGCAAAGACAGCAGCAGCCTGCAGGTCAGCCACAGGCCCTGAGTAGCTCGGTGCACATGTCTCCTCCTCTCCACAGGGCCGAGCCAGGGTGGGCTCAGGGAGCCTGGGCTCAGCCCTGCCTTCTCGGCCCGTCCCCCAGGGGAGAACCGTTGATTCTGCCCGCGCGCTGCCTGACAGCACTCTGCCGCAGGCACCGGGGCTTCCTGTAAATGGTGAAGCCAGATGTGTGCTGCCAGCTCCAGCTGCTGGAAAGAAATGTTTAGCTGTCAGGAAAACAGCTTGAATGCCAGAGCAGTGCTCCTTAAAGTGTTGGGCATCGTTAGGTTATTTTTCTAGGCCCTCGGGTGAAGCATCGAGAGGAGCTTCTTGTAACCTCACGGTGTCTGTAGAAGGTAAAAGTAAGAGAAGAGCAGGAGTGAAGAAATGATCAGCTCTCAGAGAGGACAATCTTGTAGAGTAACTGCCAACTTGTCTTCCATTGATCTTTCTGTCAATGTTAATTGATGCTGTTTTTCTTAGGATTTTCTAAGGAAAGAATTCAGTGAAGAAAACATTTTATTCTGGCAGGCCTGTGAATATTTTAATCATGTTCCTGCACACGACAAAAAAGAGGTAAATTTCTTCATGCCTAGGAAGTGGAGATTACAGCAGTATGGCTTCACTATAGGTTAGTTTAGCATATGATTAACATCTAGTCCAGTTTGAAAAGTTAGTGTAAAAATATTTTCACATGGTTTGAAAATGTCATTTCTTTTTCAGAATAAATTTTTATATATACATGATATTTAGTTTTGCCTAAACATAGTTTGTGCAAATGCCTTTAGCCACACAACTTTTCATCAGCAATGTGTTGCCACTCGGTGTGTTGAAATTAAGAGGGAATGTGTGTCTAAAGGGAAACCTAAATAAAATCCGAGGCAGAAGAGCGTCCTAAGAATGTGGGTTTTCTTAGCTCCCCTCACATGCCACGTGGGCATGGGGCATGGGCCTGGGAAGACACTTGGTTGGGTCCTTCCCGAGTGCAGCCTGTGGTGTCATGTCCCGCTCTTCTTGGGTAAACGACCACACTCAGGGCTGGGGCCTGTCGCATCGCTTGGCACACTCGGGGACTTTGTTCTCCTGCATGCCCCCTTTGCTAAGTGGGGACCACCTCGCAGAAGTACCAAATGGAGGCACTTGCCACACCTGGGGGGTAGCATTGCCCCAGTCTTTGGAGTGGTTAAAGTATCCATTTAAAGAATTATAGAGGAGCCAGTTCAGTGAAGTTTCTTACTGGCTTGTACTTTTATTTATTCAAGCAAGAAATGTTTATTGTGGCCCATGAAAATGTACTTCTGGTGCCTAGAGTTGTGCCAGGCCTTTGGAATACGACAGCAAAGCAAGTAGAAAAACCACGTTTCCTTTTTGTTGTTATTGTTGTTGAGAAAGGGTCTTGCTTTGTCACCTGGGTAGAATACAGTGGAGTCATCATTGCTCACTGCAGCCTGCAACTCCTGGGCTCAAGTGATCCTCCTGCCTCAGCCTCCCAAGTAGCTGGGACTGTAGACGCTACCACACCTGGCTAATTGTTCTATTTTTAGTAGAGATGGGGTCTCACTCTTGCTCAGGCTGGTCTCGAACTCCTGAGCTCAAGCGATCCTCCCGCCTTGGATTCCCGGAGTGCTAGGATTACAGGTGTGAGCCACCGTGCCTGGGCCACAAAACACGTGTAGAAGAAGCCTGCCGTCCACATGCCTACTCAGACATTTTCACCTGTCAGCTTTCCTACAGGGCCCGGGAGATTTTCAGTAAATTTCTGTGCAGCAAAGCCACCACCCCCGTCAACATCGACAGCCAGGCCCAGCTGGCAGACGACATTCTCAATGCGCCTCACCCGGACATGTTCAAGGAGCAGCAGCTCCAGGTACCTCCCTGTGCTGCAGTTTCTTAAGGGGAATCCTAGCTGAAGCTTGGGCTCTCAGACGGCCTTCAGTTGGAGAGGAGAGCTGTTGCCCGATGCAGACGTGTCTCGGGAACACAGACAGAACTTGGGGATTTCAGTAGGACTGTGAAATTAGAAGTGCTGAGTCACTGTTGGCCTCTCTGCAGGTTGTTTACACGTTCACATGTATATGCACACACACGTGCACTTGTGCAAAATCACATATGTACACACACGTGCACTTGCACAAACTCTTTGCACTTTCACATGTGTGTACATTCACATGCCCTTGTGCAAAGTCACATATTCTCGAGTGATGATATATGTGTGTTTGGATTTTTTAAAATTTTGGACATCACTATGATGAAAGATAACCTACTGTTGCTTAGAGCCCATGTTTCACTGGCCTTTTCGAGACCAGTCTGTTGCTAAGTCACATGAATAGTGTTTTTAAAAAAATTGGAAGAAGGCATGTTCAAAGCAGTTCTCACTCTGTTAGATTTCCAGTTGGTTTTGGTTTCATCCTTACTTAAAACAAGGTGCTCCAAGAGTGGCTGCCCCGAGTCTCATGGTGCTCGTGGTGCTGGCTTTAGAGAAGTCATTGCAGTTTGCTGATTTTGAGAGTGGTTTGTTGGAAGAAAGAACAATCAGACATAAGGGGACACTGGAAAATATATCTAACATACTCTGGGGCGGTGGGTGGCAAGATGGCGGAAGTGATGTCCTCTCAGGATAGGAGGCCCTCTGGTGTCCACAGGTCCCTCACACGGCCTTGGCCTTCAGGCCCAGCACTTGGTTGCTTCTCCAGCGGTGTTGCATTGCATTTGTCCCCAGATTTTCAACCTGATGAAGTTTGATAGCTACACGCGCTTTCTGAAATCCCAGCTGTACCAGGAGTGCATCCTGGCGGAGGTGGAAGGCCGTGCCCTCCCAGACTCACAGCAGGCTCCCAGCAGCCCAGTGTCTAAGCACAGCCTCGGCTCGGACCACTCCAGCATGTCTACGCCAAAAAAGGTGCCCCTCCCCTGGCCTGGCTCAGGTCATTGCTGGGTATGTTTCGTTCCATGAGAGCTCTCCCAGGGAAGGGAGATAGAGGCCGTGTCTGCATGTTCTTTCGCCAACAGCAGCTGAGAGATGCACCCAGCACACAGACAGACATCCAGGCTGGCCTTGTGCTGGGGCTCTCAGTGCTGGAAGGTTCCAGCCACTGTCTGGAGTCCTATCAGGGCTGCACTCCTGGCCTGTCGGATGTCAATCCCTAGAGTACTCAGGCCAACCGCTCACTATTCCGTCTCCTTGTGCATTTCATATAATATTAAAATAACATTACGTTGTTTTAACCAAGGTTTCCATTTGCTGACAGTTGAGTGGAAAATCGAAATCAGGAAGGTCCCTGAATGAAGAGCTGGTGGAGGAGGACAGTGAGAAGAAACGGAAAGGCGCGTTTTTCTCTTGGTCAAGGAGTAGGAGCACTGGGAGGTCCCAGAAGAAGAAGGAACACGGTGACCTTCCAAACGGTTTGTTGTGTCACCTGTGTGGGCTGCGTTGTCCAGGCCAGCTCAGCCATGTCCCATCACAGGCTGCGGGGCCATGGCCACGGTGTGCAGTGGGAGGTGGGCAGCTCGAGGCAGCAGCTTTTGAGGAATCAGGAAACGCGCTGGGAGCCTGGTCCTCCCAGGGCACCCGCCGAGGGACTCAGGGCATTCCAGCCCCTCCCACCCTTGGCGGACCACTGGCAGTAGGTAGTGGGGTGGAGGGAGTGGACATGCTCCATGTTTGAGGCAGAGGAGGAGGAAGCCGTTCTGTGCCAGACACTAGAAAGCACACAGGAGAGAGTTGGAAAGGGTTTTCTTCCCTAGATATTTTCGAGAAAGGGATTATTTTCAGAAATGAGTGTCCTGCCTAACAGTGAGGGGCTTGTGCTAAGCCTGTGGTCCCCAAGATGAAGTCGGGCAGTGACCATGATTCAGTGAGCACAAGCTGGGTGAACCTGAGGGAGGTGAGTGGGGGGGGGCCCCAGGGTGCTACCGGCACAGTGGGCATCTTGCCAATTTACAGAAGGAGGCTCGGGCCTGGCGCAGGGTCCCCAGGCTCCTGGCCGTGCTGTGGGTGTCCTTTTCAAAACAAAGGCAGCTGGAAGTTGAGGAACTCACCTTCCTGAGAGACCACCTGGGGCACAGACAGCGTGTTAGGAGATGGGGCTGGGCCTCACGAGTGCCTGGGAGGTAGGGGAGCGTTAACCCCATTGTTCTGCCCGAGAGCCTCTCCCTGTCACAGGCTGCAGGTCTTTAGACAGCCATCTCGAGGGACTTTTAAAGCCCTGATTGCAGGGGGTGCCCTAGAATTCAGAAGTTCTGATTCTGGCCCGGGGTGGAGCCTGGGAATCCGTCCCATTGAGGAGATGGGCAGTGGCTGGGGAGGCTGGGAGTACCCGGGAGCCACTGTCTTAGCCCCACCCCAGCCCTGACAGCCCCTGGAGCCCATGTGTAGCAGCATGATTTGGGGTAGGGCCTGTGGTTTCAAAAGTCCTTTCAGTCAGAATTTTCATGATGTTTAGATTAGCCTAAGATTATAGAGTGAGGGTAAGTTAGTGACAGTTGGTGACTGTTAGCTCACTTTAGGACTTCAAGGAAAATGACATGAACTGGGTCATTGGTAAAGACACAGCAACCCACTGGGAGCGTTTGCTGCTGTCCACAGGGGGACGGTTTTCTTTAGGCCCAGAAACTGCAGTTTGAGATACAAATTCCAGATTAAATGAAGGAAAGTCAGGCCCGCCTAGGGCACGTACTCGAGTTGGAGCTGTGCACTGCTGTCTGGTGGTGCCTGCCACTGGCCAAGCACAGTGTTGGAGCCAGGATGTGGCAGGGGCAGAGCAGAGTGGAGCCTGCTAAGGGCTGGGGCCGCCCTCGCCCCTGCAGGTTAGGAAGACACGTCCCAGTGAGGCGTAGCAGTGCCCAGGAAGGCCTTCCTTATGTCCGTCTTTCGTCTTGCACATCTGTCCCTTCTGCCTAAAGGGGGCAGAGACTGGGAGGTGGGGCCAGACAGATGGGACTTCTGTCTCGAGTGAGGAAAAGTAAAGCTACCACTTTGGATTCATCTGAGTCACTGTGTCTTCCCGTCAAGACCCCATCCACGCCAACGGAGGCCCGTGCCGCCGAGAGTCCCAGGGCTCTGTGTCCTCTGCAGGGAGCCTAGACCTGGTGAGTCGCTGCCCCCCTTGTCCCAAGGGCCCCTGACTGGGGAAGTCTGTCTCTCACGTTAACGCAACCAACCTTCATTTAGTGAAGGGGCACATGCTTGGGCACGGGCCCGGGCATAGTGGTGGAGTGCACGGCCTGTCCAGGGCACCGGCCTTGCCTGCTGTCTCTCCTGTCGTGCCTGCGAATCACGTGTGTCGCTGCTTGTTCTGGCCCCAGTTCCCTTAGACGAGGGGAGGTGGGCAGGCTCGGCAGGGTCTGCTGGTCTGTTAGCTGTTGTCTGATTTGAATTTTGGAAAACCTTATTGGTTGCCAGTATCCTAGTCATTTGAAAGTGTCAAGCAGCAATTAATGTAGAATATTATTTCTTCTTCGGTTTTGCCAAGTAACATTTCAAGCTGTGAGGATTTACCACGTGTCAGTTTGCTATTGCTGTCTAATTACTATCCCTCCCAAACTCCATTAAAAAGCTTAAAAAGGAGACATTTATGATTGTGCAAGCCTGCAGACCAGCGGGTGGTCCGCCGACCTCAGCTGGCCGTGCCTGAGTGTCCCTGCCTACTTGGCATGTCAGCGGGGCCAGCAGTCCCAGGTGACCTCACTTACCCCAGGCTGGACCTCAGGCTGTGTCTCCGGCCACCCATCCCCTTGTTTCTGTGCAGAGCATGCTGGCCTATAGGGGCCCAGGCTCCGAGCCGCGTGCTGTCACCAAGCTCCTTCTGTCAACCAGGCCAGGGCTGCAGGGGCAGCCCCAGCTCCTGGGGAGGAGCCGCAGAGCTGGGTAGTGAGCGGCTCAGGCACAGGGAAGGGGATAGTTGGGGCCATTTTTGCAACCAGTCTACAAACTAGCTTCTGAAATAACACTTTGGGGAAAGAGGTTTTCAGACCATCAGAAGGAGATAGTGACAATGAAATGACAATCTAGGCAGGGTTTACACTAGCAAAATGTACACAGGGAGCTGTTCGCAGAAAGGATATTATGTGACTCAGAGACCCTAGGGGGTGGCTCATCCTCGAGGAGCAGGTCAGGGGGTGCAGGATGGTTGGTTATGCTCAGACCAAGAGGTTGTAAAGTACGTTCAGGGCCCAGAGTTAGAGGAAGGTGGTTGCTCTAACTCTAACTCTAACTCTAACCCAACACTTAGTCAGCTCTTTGTGCAAAGCCACTATGCAGATTGATCCTGAGTCTTTTGCACACGAGGAGCTGCAGGTGGGACAGAGAGGCAGGCTGTCTGGCCTCCCCAGGCACATGCAGGCTGGGGCTGGCTGTACCTCCTTGGGGGGCACCCACTTCGTGAAACGCACAGCCACTTGTCTCCCTGCAGTCAGAGGCCTGTAGGACCCTGGTGCCCGAGAGGGACAAGGCTGCCAAGCACTGCTGCATCCTCCTCCCGGACGGGACATCCTGCGTGGTGGCTGTTAAGTCGGGCTTCTCCATCAAGGAGATCCTGTCAGGACTCTGCGAGCGGCATGGCATCAACGGGGCTGCTGTGGACCTCTTCCTGGTGGGCGGGGACAAGGTACCAAGCTCCCCAGACCCTCAGGGCCCCTCTGCCGGGGAAGTGGTCTTGTCGGACAGCAGCCTGCCCACTGCTTCTCCTCTAGGCTGGCGGACTCCTCACTCGAGTCTCTGTCTCGCATTTCTCACTTAGCATGTTTGCTGGAAGCCAGGTTATCTGAATTCAGTGATGCTGCTGGGAGCACTTTGCATGCTGGTGTTGCGGTGGCATTTAGAGAGCGATGCTTCCTCTGTGGATGGGCTATTTTTGAGCTGCTCTTTTGTTCTGCACAGCTGCACCATTGCACATTGTTCCACACTTCAGGGGGTGCTTCTTGTTCCCACTGTAATTTTGGTCTCTTTGTTCCAAAGCCTCTGGTCCTGCATCAAGACAGTAGCATCTTGGAGTCAAGAGACCTGCGCCTGGAAAAGCGCACTTTGTTTCGGTAAGAGAAAAACAGAGTTGTCATTTATGGGAGGTCCCAGAGCCCCCGTGCTGTCTCTGCTTTTAGGGAGTAGACACGTGCTGGTTCTTGAAGGCATGTTGGTGGCTGAGCGAGAAGGGCAGCCTTCCTGCCCAGCCTGGTGGGCACAACCCCCAAGGCCACAGTGGGGAAGGGCTGCTCTGCAGGGCTCTGCGTGTGCTGGGAAGGGGGCAGCCGCCTCACCTGCTCGGCTGCTGTCACTCCCAAAAGAGCCCTCGCAGACGTCTCCCCGCGGAGGAGGGCACTTCACACTCAGAGGCTGGCGGGATGGGTGGGCGCCGAGGTGCTGAGGGCTGCTCACGGGGCTCTGCTCTCGGGACAGGCCTCCCAGTGGGAATAGACGTGTGTCTGTAGTGAATATTTTGTGCCCCTAGGCTGGACCTCGTTCCCATTAACCGGTCGGTGGGACTCAAGGCCAAGCCCACTAAGCCTGTCACAGAGGTACTGCGGCCTGTCGTGGCCAAGTATGGCCTGGACCTTGGCAGCCTGCTGGTGAGGCTGGTGAGTATCTCCCCTGTGCCGGGCGAGTAGCAGGAAGTTCTGTGCCACTCACAAAGGTGAGCCGGGTGGCCTCACCGTCACAGTCCTGCACAGCCCTCTCCAAGGTCAGCGGTCCTGGCCCTGCACCCAGTTCTCATTCTGTGGAGCAGAAACTTGATCGTCGTTTTTTTGTACTTTGTTCATTCCAGAAACAGTTGATATTTGCAATGTGGTTTTGGTCCAGGGAAATAAGAAATTAACCGACAACCCACCCAAAGTAGCCCTGCCACTTGACCGTCTGGTCAGATGGCAGGGCTGACGGCACCTGCCCCACTGCACACTGGTGCCTCAGGGCGGGGCCTGGGAAAGTGACTCCTGATTCTCATCTGTACTTTGTCATTGAAAACTCAGAACTGGCATTTGCAAGCCCGCTGTCCCTTGGTTATGTGAGGGAGGTTAAGAAGGGAACCAGGAGCACTGTGGGGGAAAGAAGGCAGGCCCTGGGCAGCCCCAGTGCCGGGGTGTTTCCGAAGCAGCAGCGGTCCTGGAGCCCGGCTGTGAGCTGTGGCTGAGGACCGCGGGCACCGTGCCGTCTCCCTTCTCAGCATTATCGGAGTATGATTCCAGGTATTTTTAGGATTTTAATTTTCCCTGAAACTGGCCTCAACATTGCTCAAGAGCTTTGAAGTGAACGAGAGGAACCTATTCAATTATTCACTGGCACCAGGTCCCAGGGTAACCCGAAGCTCGTCCCCCATGGCTGGGTGGAGAGCCCCAGCCGACACCAAGGCCCCGTCTCAGCCTCCCTGTCTGTAGACTGAGGTGGGGGCCACATGTTCGCGGGGTGCTGGGGCCAGGGTGGGGCCTGGGGTTGGGGCTCATCCCTAGGAGCCAAGGCTTGTTCAGCTGCACGAGGGCCCTGCCAGGCAGGCTCCGAGGTGGGTTGTGGAAGTGCTGTGGTAGGTGGGCTTTTCCTGCACGCACCCTCCTTGACCTTCTGGCGAGTTCTGTGGGCCACCTATGCCCAGGAGCATCACGAGTGAGGTAGGACCCCGCGCCTGGGTTCACTCCTTCACTGGGGCCACAGGCACAGCCTGGACCTGGCCCCCCAGGGAGCTTGACATCACCCCGGCTTGGCATTTGAGCACTTTAGTTGTTTTCCTGACTGACAGGTAATCTAAAATGCCAAAGGGCAAGTTCAGATTTATTTTTTTAAACAGTGGTGGTACATGAATAGCAAAATTCTCCACCGAAGGAGAGAGATCTTACCCAGGACAAGGACTCCAGCTCTGTAGCTAGTGATGCGACACTTCATTAGGATTAGGTCTTAGACCCATTCCTGAAACTGCCATCTTTGCCTCCTTGTTTTCCAGTGAGAGCGCTTGCTCTCCGTGCTCACCGCAGAGCAGTGCCTGAGGGCCGGTGGAGGCTTTTTAGATGAGCCGCCATCCAGGTTCTAGGCAGTGTTGACTGTTAGACCAACTTAAATTAATATTTAAGAGTACTTTTCACATATTTAAAAGCATTAAATTTGTGGATGAAAGTGTTTTTGGTATTCACAAAGTGCCACTCTGCCCAGGGTCTTCACCTGGGCCGGGTGGGCCAGCAGCTGTCCTGCAGGGCTTGGTGGGAAGGCTCCTCGGGCACCAGCACCCTGCAGGCTGGCCAGCGAGTCTGGAATTCCTGTGCCTTGGTGGCAGCATCTGGCCCAGCCCCAGGCCCTCGTTGGCCACTGACCCCAGAGCACGGGTGTCTGACTCTATCCAGCTCAGGCGGGCTCTCTGTTCAGCGGCCATCGCAGCTATTCCTCAAAGGGGCAGTGTGGGTAAGGACTTCAGCCCATGTCTCTGCCCTAGAGTGGAGAGAAGGAGCCCCTGGACCTTGGCGCCCCTATATCGAGTCTGGATGGACAGCGGGTCATCCTGGAGGAGAAGGACCCTTCCAGAGGAAAAGGTGAGCCTGACCACATGTCCACCTGCTGCCTGGCCCCCGAGTCCTGCTGCCCACAGCTGCTGTCTCAGCTTGCACTAGTGGTTAGGACCTTCCTGGGGGCCCTGGGACCCCTAACAGGGCCAAAGGTTTGATGCTTAATGCAGTATTTCTCAAACTGGGTGCCAGATGGGCTGAGACTAGGAGCAGCTTGACCCCCTGAATGTGTCTTCTCAGCTATAAAAAGGGGTGACGGTCCCTGCCCATACTACCCTGGGTTGCTCTGAGATCCTGACATGCTCACGTCAGAGCATGTTAATGCTGTAAGGTGCTCTCTTCCTGGGAGGACGTGGAGTCCTTGCACAAAAGGGAAATGAGGATTCCCAGGGCCCTGGCGGGCCTCCTGGTCCCTCACTTGGTGCCTGATTTGGTGCCCTTCACTCTGGGCATGAAACAGGAAGTGAGGATGCAGGCCCTGCAGGAGCTGAGACCACACACTTGGTAGTTTTGGCTTGTTCTGTTCCTTTCGTGCAGTGAGTCAGGTGGTTTGCAGAGCTCTTTCCCGCACACCACGTCGGTGACAGCAGCTCGGAGCCCTGTGCAGGGCCAGTTGCTTGCAGGGCTCACGGCTGGGGCTGGTGCCTCCAGAGTGCATTTTGCTCTTCAGAGCAGTTGTGCAAAAACCTGTGCACGAGGAAAGGTTATTAAAGGCAGGTGGGGTGGGGCCTGTCTGTAGCTGCCACCAAGGACAGGCCGAGGTGTAGCCCAGAGGACTGTCCAGGGGCAGGGACAGTGGGAAGTGTCTCCTGGAGAGAGCTGATGGGAAAGCCATCTACGGTCTGGTGGATAAGGTCACTTTGTAAGGAGCCACTTGGGTGACCTTCGGCTGCCCTTCCCTTTTCAGGACGTCAGCCCAATGAGGGCTCTGGTCCAGGTGGTTTCTGAGGGCTCCTTCTGAAAAGTCCCCCAGGGGGTGGTGTGGGTCATGTGCCTATGCCGAGGGTGACCTGGGTGTGGGTTCCAGGCAGAATCCTTATTCTTGCTCCCCATGTCGTCACGTGGGGGGCCCCGCCATCCTCCGCTCTAGAGAATGCTGTACCTGTCGCCCTGGGGAGGTGGGGTGGGAGGGTGTAGGGGGTCCTCTCCCCTCCCTGCAGGGTCTGCAGATGCCAGGCCCGTGACGTGTTTGTGTGCAGGTGAGGCCTCTGGTGGAGCTGAGTGGGGAGCACAGCATGTTTGCTGAGCTGTCGGGGGCAGGACTGGGGATCCTGTAGCTGCATCCTGGCCAGAGAAGTGGGCTTTGGACCCTTAGTGCCGGCAGAGGCCAGCCTGCGCCCTGACATGGGACACAGGCCGATTTGAAAATACGTCATGAATGTGAGACTCTCCTACTTTCTATGAAATATTCATGTCAAATGGTGTATGGAGGGAGCTCTTCAACATCACTCCTCCAAAAAATCCCCAGTTGGGTTTACAGAGAGACCGCTGTGCCTCCACACCACCCTCACAGGGCATCTCCCGCCCCAAACTCAGCAGGCAGGGCCTTTTGTCCTGGACTGGGGGTCCTTGCATGCCTAGGAGGAAAGGGTACAAGCGCCTGCTGGCTTCTCTACAGCTTTGCTCTCAAAGACAGTAGAAACAGAGATTTCACCGTTCAGGTGCACTTGCCAGCTGCCGTAATGATAACGCGTATCTCCTTGTGTTTGGGACCCACAGATAAACAGAAAGGTGCACTGGCCAAACAGAACACAGCCGTCAATCCCAGTTCCAGAAACCACTCGGCTACGGTAATTCCCTTCCCACCTGGCCCCAGCCAGCCTCTGCTCCCAGCAGCCCGCGGCTCTCTGCACCCTGGGGCTGCTCCTGCTGGCACTGGTGCCTCCTTCCTTCCCTGTGGACAACTGGCTTTCGGCTTTCCTTTCTCCTGGGTGGGCTGTGCCTTGCACGCTCTGCTCCCTGGGAGCTGTGTCGTTGCATGTGGTTTGTCTGCGGTGCATGCGGATTCTCTCAATGCAGTCTCTACTCGCAGAGCTTTAGTCTGTAACTGATGACTTGTGCCTTGTCATGTGTTGACGTGTAAGTAGAACTTTGGCTTTCCTTCTAATGCAGGGAGAGGAAAGAACACTAGGCAAGTCTAATTCTATTAAAATAAAAGGAGAAAATGGAAAAAATGCTAGGGATCCCCGGCTTTCAAAGAGAGAAGAATCTATTGCAAAGATTGGGAAAAAAAAATATCAGAAAATTAATTTGGACGAAGCAGAGGGTATGTGTACTTTTTAAAACTTCCACATTTTTTAGTAAATGCACTTTTAGTTTCCAGCATAGTCATTAAGACGTACTCTGCCTGTTGACATCTGGGTGGCTGCAGTCCCCGTCACACTGAGGATGCTCCTCCCTAGGTCAGTCTGTGGGCTGTGGGTGTAACTTCACTGAAACCCCCATTTTCAGATTGAGAGCCGGGCCCTTGGAGGCGTCAGGGAGGCCCCCCTCGTGGCCTGCAGTTCCGTCCGCACAAAGGTGCTGGAGGCCCCCTGGTGCAACCTGCCCCTCTACACAGCCCAAGCCCTGATGTGAGCCGGGGCCTCCGCTCACATGGAGGGAGGCACAGCTGGTGCCTGGCAGAAAGAGGCAGGTCCTGCCAGCCCCTGCAACACCGAGGAAAGTGGGCTGCATGCCCCTGCCCCCCAGGAGGGACGGAGGAAAGCGGCTTCATGTCCCAGTGCCCCAGGAGGGACAGCAGAGAGATGATCTGGAGACTGAGATGAGAGAGGAGTCCTTTTCTGAAAGTGCGTTTTCCTCCAAAAGCTTGTCACAAAGAGAAGTGCTGAAAGCAGAAGCCAAGCGACCAGCTGCCACCGTGACTGCGTTTTCATCCAGGGAGCACTTGCTGCTCAGCCTGGCTTGTCACGGCCTGCTGTGGCGTCCAGCCTTGTAGTAAAACTATAAAACACGCCTCCTTCAGCCTTTGTTGGCCACCAAGCAGAAGTAAAACACACCCTCTTTGAAGCTTGTGCATTTCTGAAAACTATCAAAATTTGAGACTTTAGACTTTGTAGTTGTTTAAAAACTCAAATAATCCAATTTAAATGCTAGAGAAAGCTCAATTTAGACACCATTTCGAACTTGAATGGTGAACTTGAGTTACAACAAAGAACCCAGCCACGTGAGGAAGAGAAGAGTTCAGGAGGGGCCAGGGGGCAGCGGAGGTTCACAGGGTTCTCCAGACGCTGGGCGGCAGAGGATGGCACTCTGCCCAAAGCGGAGCTCCTTCCCTTGCTGCCTCCAGGCCTGCACCGCCTTCCAGCCATGGCATCCTGGCCGCTGCTGGGTCCTGGCTCTGCCGGGCCTCAGACTGGTGGTCACTTTTACCCTGTCCTAGGAAGGGGGCAAGACTCAGGTATAAAAGGGCCCCAAGTGTTCAATAAGAAACCCAGGCCAAGGTGCCTAACCGCACCCTGTGAAAACACCATCAGCATGTTACCGTAAGTGGGGGGGTTTTGATTATTCGAGCCTGACCTTCACATGGTTTAGTTTTCAGGGAGTTGCACAGCTGCTTTTGACTCCTGAAAACAGATCGTGCTAGAATCCCAGGGGGCTTCTGCTCTGGTTCCTGGGTGAAGGCAGGCTAGGGCGTTAGTTCAGGGCCATAGGACAGACAGCCCACCGTGAGAGCTTTCTAGAGAGTGAATTTTCTGCTGTGACACACGTTAGTGTGAAACTCTCTAAAACATGGTCAATGTGGGTTTTCTTCCAATAGAGTTTTTTGAGCTCATTTCCAAAGCTCAGAGCAACAGAGCAGATGACCAACGCGGGCTGCTGAGGAAGGAAGACCTGGTATTGCCGGAGTTTCTTCGTTTGCCTCCTGGTTCCACAGAGCTCACCCTCTCCACTGCGGCCACAGCCCAGGCCATTAGCAGGAGAACCGCGACAACCAGCGGCAGGGAGAACGCGTCCCTGCCCCAAGAAAGATGGGTGCCAGCCCAGGACAGCAGTGACAGCCCCTCCACCAGCCTGGGCTCGGCCCATAGTCCCCCCGGCCCCTCTGGGGTGACCCCACCTGGGCAGAAGTCTCCCAGCGAGCCCTTCTGTACCCCCCAGTCCCCCACACCCTGCACACAGGAGGGCACAGCACAGATGTGGAAGAGGCAGTCCTCTGTGGAAGTAGAGTCCGGGGACATCCAGACTGTGGAGGATGGGCAGGGGGCTGACCTGACCTTGGTGGGGGAGGCCCACATCAGCAGCCCCAACAGCACGCTTCTGCCGCTGCCCCCTGCCCCCCAGGACACGCCTGGACCTCCGCGACCAGGTACCTCTGGGTTCTGACCCTCCACCTAGCCCTTTCCCACGCCGCTGCTGCCAGCGTGGTCTGCTCAGTGTTCAGTACAACAGAATGGCTGTGGGAAGTGGCTTCCAGCTGCCACTTTGGTTTAGCGAGGCGTCCCCACAGCATATGCTCCCCCATTTATCGTATTTATCATGGGCGTCCTTGGCCTGTTCTGGAAGGCCCAAGTTTGTCAGGGTTGATCGTGAAGAGGATCAGACAGCAGCTCAGGGCAAGTGCAGCTGCGCCCGCCATGCCCTTGCAGAGGTGACGCATGGGCAGGGCCGCACTGGGGCAGTAACACCCCGGGGCAAAGCCTGGGGGTTTCTGAAGGTGTCCGTGTTACTTTCAAAACCTAGATAGCCAGCATTTTTAGTGTACGAGTCTCAAGACTGAACAACAGAATTTGTCTTGAGCGAGTCAGTAAAGCCCCGCGACTTGGAGCAGGACGGGGCCTCTGATGCAGGCCTGGGCACGGGGAACGCATGCTGCGCGGCCCGGGCAGTGGTGTGCCATGGATTAGGGAGACGGAGCTATGGCGGTGGTGTGCCCTGACCGCCAGCATGCCACGGGCGTTTCTCCCAGTGGAAGCTTGACATTTAGAGTGTGTGAAGGTGAACAGTGTGGTCTGGAAGCAGAGATACTTCCACGAGCCACATATTAGGAATTGAGGCGAGATTCCCCGCATCCTAAATGGCAGCCGGCAGGGCTGCTTCCAGGAGCCTGGGTGCCTGGGCCGGCGCAGCTGTCCCCGAGAGACGGCGCGTTGCTCAGGGCTTGTGTCAGAGCATGCTCAGCGGTGTGTGGGCACTTCTGGTTGTGACTTGCCATTGCGGACGGCAAGATTGCCCCATGTGCCCCGCTGTCCTGGCGCAGGATGCTGATGGCAGTCTGTCCTGCTGCAAGGTCAGGTCGTCGGGCCTGTCACCCAGACCTCGGCAGGGCACCAGGGAAGGCATTTCTGTGTACGTCCTGTGTATCTGTAACAGCTGGGCACTTTGGAGGCCACGTGCTGTGTGGAGGGCTCCCTGGTGCCTTTCCCGGGGAGGAGCGCCGCGATGTGAAACCCAAGGCACTGTGGCTGTCCATGGATACTGCTCTGCTCGCCTCTGCCCTGCTGCCTGTCCCCTCCCGCTCTTCTCTATAGACGCCTGTGTGTAGCTTCCGCCTGTGTTTGGAGCCTGTGTTCTTCCGAGAGTAATAAACTCTAGAGCTCATTGCTGGACTTGTTTAAAACTCTTTTCTTTTTCATTTCAAAATTTCTTTCCACTTTAGAAAACTATAGAAATATTTTAAGCTAGGGAAAATAGTATGCATTTTTAGGAAATTAAATGGATTTACCTTAATATATTGGCTTTTAAAAATACACCGTTCACTCAACAAAATCCTCTAGCGCTTCCTATGTACCCGCCAAGCACAGTCATCCATGGCGGCAGCGGCCAGCACTCCACGGCGTGACTGGGAGTGGGTGGGCACCTCTTCCTGGGGCCCTCACAGGCCTCTCCAGCCAGGAACCCCTCAGGGGCACGGCGTGGTCAAGCCTCCAGTCTGCGCCTGCCTCTGGCTCTCCTTCCTCCAGATGCTTCCGCAACAGAAGAATTGGTGACACCGTAGTCGTCCAGTTTGTTCCTCATAGTCCGGGGCCTGGGCTGTCACCTCTCAGCTCCCGCCCAGCCACACCAGCTCTGGGCTGCTGGGGCTGGCTCTACGTTGGGCTCTCCCACGCAGCAAGGGCTGTTAGCGTGGGCAGTGGTACCCTCGCCCGGAGGCCTCTGCCGACTGTCCCTAGTGTGCCCACGGCAGGAGGGCAGGGGTGGTGCCAGGCGTGTAGGGAGCACATACTCCTTGAGCCCTGGCGGCTGCTCCTGACCACGGTTGGCCAAGACCAGTTCCACGGTCCCACCAGCCCCCAGCCCCCAGCCCCTAGCCCCGTGGCTTTGGGCCCTGTCCTGGAAGGAGACCACAGCAGGAGAAGGGAATAGGGGGGCCTTTGGCCATAGGTCATAGATCTGTGGCTCCTGCTGGACAGCAATAGCCTCCACAACCTGCCCAGTTCTCCTGGAGGTGACACCCAGTCTGCGGGGAGGGCCTTGGGACTTTGCGCATCTCACTTTCTCAAACCCCCGTTTGTGCTGCTAAGTCCGGTGGCCCTCAGGGGTTCTAAGCATGGGGGGCTTTGTCGCGGCATAAGCCATGAGTAGCTGCCTGTGTGGGGCAGTGGAGGCAGCCGTCTGTGAGAGTCCGCGAGAGTCCTGGGCAGTGGGGAGCCTGGGCCAAGTGCTAACTTGCACCTCTCAGGGTTGAGAAGTTCAGAATTCATCCAGAGTCGCCCTCCATGGCTCTAAAAACTGCTATAAAGTATTTCTTAGCGATGTGGCGGCTGCTGTGGACCTACCGTCCTACGTGAGGAATACATGGGGCTGGGCCCCCGGGGCACCCACCCACCCGCAGCCATGGCTGGCCAGTGAAGTAGGGAGCCCCCCAGGGTCGCACTGCTCACCCCGCCCCTCTAGCCTGTGGGCCCATCTCCCCCTGGGAGGGGCCGCCCAGGACAGGGAGGAGGCCCAGTCCTCCAGATGTGCTGCCAGACCACCCCGCTGACCCTGTTCTCTGAGCCTCCGTGTCTGACAGGTAGATGGTGACATCAGATGACAGATGTGTCAAAGCCCTTCTGCAAGGCTCCAGGGCACTCGGAGGTGGGGTGTGTGTGTATGTGGCGTGTGTCTATGTGTGTGTCTTGTGTGTGTTCATGTGGCATGTGTGTGTGCCTTTTGTGTGTGCCCATGTGGCATGTGTGTGCCTTGTGTGTGTCTGTGTGGTATGTGTATGTGCCTGGTGTGTTTCCGTATGGCGAGTGTGTGCCTGGTGTGTGTGTGGCATGTGTGTGTTCATGTGGAATGTGTGTATACCTTGTGTGTCCATGTGGCATGTGTGTGTCCATGTGGCATGTGTGTGTGCCTGGTGTGTGTCCATGTGGCATGTGTGTATGCCTGGTGTGTGTCCATGTTGCATGTGTATACCTTGTGTGTGTCCGTGTGTGCCTGGTGTGTTTCCGTGTGGCGACTGTGTCCCTGGTGTGTGTCTGTGTGGCATGTGTGTTTGCCTGGTGTGTGGCTGTGTGGCATGTGTGTGTGCCTTGTGTGTGTCCGTGTGGCATGTGTATACCTTATGTGTGTCCGTGTGGCCGCGTGTGTGTGCGTGGTGTATTTCTGTGTGGTGAGTGTGTACCTGGTGTGTGTCTGTGTGGCATGTGTGTGCCTGGTGTGTCTGGCATGTGTGTGTAGTCTGGTGTGTGTCCGTGTGACGTGTGTGTGCCTGGTGTGTCCATGTGGCGTGTGTGTGTGCCTGGTGTGTTTCCGTGTGGCAAGTGTGCACCTGGTGTGTCTGTGTGGCATGTGTTTGTGCCTTGTATGTGTCCATGTGGCATGTGTGTGTGCCTTGTATGTGTCCATGTGGCATGTGTGTGTGCCTGGTGTGTTTCCACGTGACGAGTGTGCGCCTGGTGTGTCTGTGTGGCGTGTGTGTGTGTGCCTGATGTGTGTATCCATGTGGTGTGTGTGTGCCTGGGGTGTATGTGTGTGGCGTGTGTGTCTCTCTGGCGTATTTTGCGCATATTTGTGTCTAGATGAGGGAACTCTGGGAATGCCCGAGTGGCGCGTGGTGGGAGTGGTGGGGCGGCCTTCCCCCGCCCGAGCGCTGCCTCGCAGCGGTCGTCAGTCCCGGCGGAAGCAGGAGGGCTTTGTTTCTGTGTTCACCGGGGAGAGCGTCTCAGAAAGATGGAACCAGAACTCGGTTCTAGTGCAAAGTGCTCCTTCAGTGGCGCAGTCTTAAAACGTGCTTACAGTTGTTTCGATGACAATTCCCGACTGCCTTCCTAAGCTGCTCTGTTTGGTTTCCAACACACCGGGAGCTGGTGGGCAGGCGTCTGCCGGCAGTCCCCGCCCGGGTCACCTGGGTGGGAGCTGGTGGATGTGCGTCCACCGCTGAGATTCCCTCCCTCGGGTTCTGCGAAGGTGAGATTTCTGCACGTCCTTAGGGAGGGTGTGGGGATTATGCCCTAAAGGACGTTTTGCTAGTGAGAAAAACATATCTGTGGAACTGAATTTGTGGTGAGCACCTCAGTCCAGAGCCGCAGAGGAGCCGCCTTCTGCTCTGACCCGCGACCCTGGCAGCTGCCACACTGGGCCCTTTGCTCCCAGCAGTGAACACTCGTCTCAGGCCCTCGGGTCTCTACCTGCCTGTCCCTCTGTACAACAGGAGGGCCAGGAGGGGCCAAGCCCCCGGTGCCTGACCCCAGCAGCCCCCCGTCCCTCCTGGCAGCCCAGGCCCCAGGCAGGCCCTTTCCAGGCACTGTCACTGCTGACCAGCTAGCTTTGAGGCTGGACTCCGGTCCTGGCTGAGCCCCAGAGGCTAGCGAGCCCCACCCCTGCCCCTTTGGGAAGGCCAGGCTCCGGGGCCTATGGCTTGGCAGAGCCCCCTGCTCGGTGATGGCAGGCAGATCTTGGGAGATTGCAAACTCTGGCTGGTAGCAGGGTGGTGCCAGGTGCCCCCTCAATAGAGGTCCTTGCACAGCTGTCTTGGGGCTGGGGTCCGCACAGCAGCTCACCTGGAGCCCTCCTGCCCCAGTGTCACAGCTGCCAAGGTCCCCAAGGGGTGTGTCTGGGTACAGTGGCCATTCTCAGGGAGCCTGGAGCTTGGCTTCCTGCCAAGTGCATGTGCTGTGCAACGCTACACAGGTGCTCCCTGTTGGGGGCCTGGCCTAGAGGCGAGGAGGGGCCACGCCCTGTACCCTAGGGGCCAAGGTAGCCAGACAACTGCCCTTGTGTGGCTGGAGTCCTGGGGACCCATCTGTACCAGGCTGACCCACCCTGCCAGCCTGGGCCCCTGTACTGCCTAGCGTCACACCCTCAGAGGCTCAGTGAGGACACAGCCCTGCCTGGCTCCTGTGCTGTCCAGAATGACACCCGTGGGGGAGGACCCCTAGGCAGGTCCTATCCAGTCAGTGTCCCCAGGGGCCTGGGGGGCCCCTCACATCTATGTGGCGATGTGGCAGGCACCCACCTATGGCACCTTCTAGGAGAAGCTGGCCCAGCCCTCCCTAGGCACAAATGCAGCCCAGACTTTGTTATGTTCATGTGGATTACGGGGCCCTGGCTTTCTTGGGGACACATCAGCCCTAGGGGCCTGCCATTGGTCTCAGGCCTATAAAGTTGCTGGGGACACGTGGCCGTCTGCCAGGTGCTCTCCACAGCCCCCTCCCCAGAGCACATTTGGGAGCTCCTGACTTGCCAATGGGCCTCAGTCCTGAGCACCTGTCTTCTGCGGATGCGGATGTCTGGGGACTCCACCTGCCCAGCCCACTCCGTGGCCACCCCTCCCCCCATGGACTTCCTAGAGCTGAGTAGCTGGCCCGGCCCCTCCTCTGCGGACCTTAGTCTGGGTTGCGGCTCCTGGTCCTCCAGCTCTCACCACAAGCCCCGAAGTCTGTCCTACCTGCTGGCCCAGCAGGGCCTGCCAACGTGGTAGCCAAAGGCCTGCAAGTGACCACAGCCTGACCTGCCCCACCCCCACATTCCTGGCAGGACAGGCCACCCGAGCCCACCTCGGGCTGGCACTGCTGGGGCTTCTGCCTGTGGCCCCTCCCTGGGGTCTGCCCAAGTGCAAGCCTGTGCCAGGGTCACCCTCCCCACTGCCCATTCCCCGCACACCATGCCGTGCACCCTGCTGATCTGTGTCCACCCCCCTCGCCAGCACCCAGTAAATATTTGCTGAAAGAGGAACTTTAATCCAGCCCCATCTCCACCGCAGACACAGTCACGATACCCGCTGGGGACCCTCATAGAGGGAGTCACCTTGGGGATCACAAGCGGGAACACCAGGGCTCTGGTGGGCTCTGGTGGATCAGTAGGAGCTCACAGGCCCACCCCCTAGATGCTGTGGAGTGGGCTGCAGTGAGGGCCTCAGCAGGGGTGGCCCAGCCACTCCTGGTTATCCTGTGTCCCAGAACTTCCTGGGGGCACGTCACAGGGGAGGTGGCAGCAGTGGGCTGCCAGACAGCCCAGAACACCAGAGGTGGCACCCAAGTACCTGGAGGACAGGAGGGTCCCTCAGGGCAGGGAGGGCAGGGGGTTGGGCCTTGGGGTCTGGGTCTCGAAGGGGAGCCTGCGGGGCAGCTGAGGGCCAGGCTGTGCCCCTGCCTGGGCCTGGCGTGGCCGGGTCATGGCCTGGGGCTGCCATGTACTCAGGAAGGCAAGGCAGGAAGGGCTGGACTGCGGCCCCTTCTTGTGATTTGGCCATCCTTGGCCGGTCTCTAAAGACAGGTGTTTCTCCCCACCCTGAGCCTGTCGCCCCATCTGTCCATGTGGGGCTGGTGGGCAGAGCTGGGGGCCCTATAGGGGTCACCAATAACTAGGGGCAGACCCCTGCCTCTCTCCACAGCTTGCTCACCTCTTAGCCACACAGCCTGGCATGTGGAGCCACGGGGACTCGGTGACAGGAAGGGGATACGGAAGCAGAGCTGGATCCTAGCCCTAGCAGAATCCCAGCAGAACAGTCGCTGAATGACTAGAGAACTGACTGAGAGAAGCCTCTAGTTGCGGCTACTCCACATGGCCCGTGGGCTTTCAGGGGGCAGCTTAGAGGGTGTCCCTGCCGGGTCCTCCTGTGTGGGATACACTCGGCAGACGTGGGGGAGACCCGGATGAGAGCCTCTTCCACCACCTCGACTTGCTGGAGAGGACAGGCTGGGTGCCCTCAGAAGCACGCTATGCCTCTGCCCACAGGCCAGGACTTGCTCAGAGATGCCTCCTGTAGGCCGCTTCTGGAAACCTGGGGCCAAGGGTGAGGCAGGGGTGTGGTGGGGTTGGACTGCGGGGGCCACAGAGTAGCCAGGGAGGCTCAGAGCCCGACGGCGTCACCTTCACTGGTAAGGCCTTCCCATTACAACTGGGGAAACCGAGGCACAGGAAGGGGCAGTTGGTGGCAGGTTCTCATGGGCCAGGGTTACCTCAAGGGCCAGGCTCCAGGCCCATCTGAGGAGGTGGGCTCTGCCTCACCCCTGCCTGGGTCCCTTAATCCCCACTCCTCAAGGTGGGTGATGTCACCCCCACTGTACAGGTGGCAGATGGTCACAAGGGGGCGGAGCTTGCTTGGGCTCTCCCAGTGGGAGGACTTCCTGAGGCTTTGACCCTGGGGTGGTGCTGTCCTGCCTGCGTCCTGGGGCCACAACAGTGAGGACCGCGGGCCTGGCGCTAATCCTGAACTGCATCTCACTCCGTGGGCGCCTCCTATTCCCTCCCATCCCACCCAGTGTTGGTCCCTGGGGACTCCACCCTGGGGGACATGTCTCTGTCCCTGAAGGGTCCACGTGGGGACCAGCCAGTCATGCCAGAGCAGCAGCCGCTGGGGTGTGCAGGCCTCCCGGGGCGGGGGAAAGGGCCTGCCCACCTCAGGTTTGGAAGCTTCCAAGGCAATTTCAGGCATCTGGAGCTCTGGAAGGGGGAGGGCCGACAGCAGAGGTGGGGCCGATGGCGCTGGGCAGCCCAGAAGAGCAGCCTCCATGAGTGGGGGGACAGTGGGGCCTGTGGCAGGGAAGCGGTGGGGTGAAGGGCCTGTGGCTGGAGGTGGGGGCATGGTGGGACGGGATCCAGGAGGCCCCAGCCCTTGAGGAGGGTGTGTGAAGGTGAAGACAGGATCCCAGGTGATCCAGCAGATGGGTGACCAGGTGGCCAGGATGGGAGGGTGGGGGTGGGGGGGCTCTGGCACTGCTCTGCCTGGCTGTTGGGGGATGGCCTTGCCCCAAGGGTCCAGGCGTGTCAAGAGCTGCCCCCCCAAGTGCTTGGCCCCTCAGGAGGAGTTGGGGCACACTAGGGTGGGGTGGGCAGTTGGGACAAGCTGACTGGGGACCCCACAGGTGGCCCAGCTCTGTCCCTGCTGAGGGGCAGGGAGTGTATGAGTGTGAGGGGTCAGAGGCTGCGGAGGCTCTCGTGGAGTCAGTTTCCCCCACTCTGCTCTCCCAGAGGCAGACTGGGTCCCAGGGGCATGTCCATCCCTCTGTGCTGCCCAGGCCTGGGGCCTGTCCCTCCACCCCATCCATTTCCTCTGCCATCCCCACCCCACCTGGGACAGAGGGACCCAGGCAGGACACCCAGGTCCCCATTCCTGCATCACGAACACTGCCCCGGGCACACACCCCCAGTCCTGGGGGACAATCCAGTGTCCTCAGGGTTATGGGCCGCGTGGGGAGGGGCCTCTGGTGTTACCTGGAAGCATGAGGAGGTGGGGCAGGGTGGGGAACAGCGTCCCAGGTGGAGGGGACTGTGTGGTGGAGGCCAGAGGTGAGAGATGGGAGCAGGTCGGGAGTGCCCAGGTGGGTGGAGCTGCACCAGTGGGTGGGACAGCCCCGGGCAGACTGGGGTGGGGGCAGGGGGCAGGGGATGGACATAAGCCACCTCCCTGGTGTCTAAGTCCCCCAACAGAGCCACCAGCACCCTGGGCCCCCGTCATTGCTCTGCTGGCCCAGCCCCTCAGGGTTCATGGCCCTGGCCCCCTCGGCCTCTGGACTCTGTCCAGGCTGCTGGCTGGACTGCGCAGGCTCTGCCGTGCTCGCTGCGGCGCCTGCAGACTGAGCTGGAGACGTGGGGGATCCTTCCGGCTCCTCTGCCCCAGAACGAGGCCCAGGCCCCCGGTTGGAAGTCACCTTCCTCTGGGATGGATTTGGGTGTTTTAGGAACTCCTCCCAAGGCCAGTGTCTGTGCAAGGGCCAGGGGGCTGGGTTCCAGAAGCCCAGGGCTGGGCCAGGCAGCTGATAGCTCCTCTCTCTCCCTGTGACAGGCGGCAGGGCGGGCGGCAGCCGAGGCCTTCCAGTCAACACCATCATCGACGTGGACCTTGTTGTCTCCGCCCCCGGGCTGGGCAGCAGTGTCCTGGGGGTGCGGGCAGGCCCCAGGAGATTGGGGGCCAGCGGGTCACCAACGCCGGACCTCCCTGGCCTGAGCCCCTGCCCGGGTGAGCCCGCCAAGCCCAAGGGCAGCGCCTACCATGCGACCTTCGTCTGAAGCTGCCCTGACCTGGCCAGCTCTCTTGTGGATACGTGTGGGTGGCCTGAGAATGTCCTCGAGGGCCTTGGAGGGGCTGTCTTGGCTGCCACACTCTCAGAAGCCAAACTAGGATGGAGATGACCACGCTGGACAGATGGGCCTCGGACACTCTCAAGTTGGCCACAGGTCGCCAGACCCGGCCTAGGGTGTCCCCTCGGCACTCAGCCTCTGACCAATAAAGCATTCCTGAGGACACACCAGGTGTCAGCAGCGTGCTGGGTGCTGGGGACGCAGATCCTGCCCTTGAGGAGCTCACTCCAGGAGGCAGAGGGGCCCGAGGAGAGGACAGCACTCGGTGGTGAGGCCGAGGGATTTAGGGGAGGGGCCTGGAGTTCTCCACCTCAGACCCGCCCAGTCCAGCCCCTGGGCTAGTCACCTTTCCACAGTCCCCCCACCCCATCTCCTCTCTGGGGGCGGGGGCTCCTCTGGGAGAGGAGCTCAGCTGGTCACTGTGTCTGCAGCTATCATCCGGGTCGCCGGCCTTTGGGCACTGTGGGGACCCTGCTGGCTGCTGTGCACTGACCCCCCTGCCATTGGCCTCATTTTGAGGGGTAACCTAGGAGGGGCTCTCAGGAGGGGCCATCTGAGCTGAAACCTGACTGCTGAGGTTGGGAAAGAGCTCAGTCACGTGCAAAGGCCCTGAAGCTAGAGTGCATCTGGTCAGGATGGGAAGTCCCAGTGTGGCCAGAGCCCCATGGGGAGGGGAGGCGGCAGGCCACAATGGGTGCCGAGTTGGGTCAGAAGGAGGCAGCCATGTCGGCGCAGGCTGCCTCGCCGAAACCCCCGTGAAACCCCCAAGGCCAAGCAGCCGTCTGGCACCCCTCCCTGGAGATAGTGGGTTTGTCGTCACATCCTAGAGGCCTAAGAGAACACAGCAAGGCCTCTTGGGTTGTTCTGGAAGCTTCCAGGGAGGAGCCCCAGGAAGCAGTGCTCTGCTCAGGGACCTGGAACTGAAGGCGAGCCCAGTACCAACTGTGTGATGAGCACCCCCGCGCCAAGCTGGTGCTCACTCAGTGTCTGCCCTTCTTCCCTCCTCGCAGATGAGAACGCGGGGGCCCAGAGAGTGGAGTTTGGGGTCCATGGTGAGGTGGCTCCCACCCAGGTCCATCCCCAGGCCACAGGGGCAGGTGGCCCTCCCCTGCTTCCCCAGTGCGGCAGCCCAGTGGGCAGAGCTGCTGACTCATTGGAGGTGGCTGCTCAGAAATTTTGCAGAAGAGGTTCTGAGGCAGCTCTGCCACAGCCCCAAGTCACGCATTCCAGGGAGACATGGGTGGGGGACACTCCAGCTCTGTCCAGGGGTGGTGTCCCTGTCCCAGACCCCTGGGTGCCTGGTCCAGGGCTGTGCTGGGGCCCAGAGAGACCTGGAGATGGCTTGGAGCATCCCAGAGCTTGAGAAGGCTTCCTGGGGGAGGTGCATGGGCCTTCCCAGGAGAGGAGGGGGAGGGGACGCTCTGAGCATCACAAGGCGCTGCCAGGGGCCTTGGCCACCCCAAGAGTTAGAACAGATGGAAGGAGCAGGCCATGCGGGTCCCCGTGCTGGGGTCATTGGATGATCACTTTAACCTCGTGCATGACCCCTCACTGTGGGGCTACAGAGAGGGAGCTCTACTCTTCTGCAGCCCTTGTGTTGCCATCTGTGGAGTGGCAACAGTGCCACCCCGCCTTGACTCAGGGAGCCACTGTCCATGCCAGGCTGGACAAAGGCCTAGGCCCATTTAAAGGCTCAGTGTGTGTAGCAGCCCTTGTAATGACCAGTTCACACACGGAAGAGTAGCCAGCTCTGTGGCAGTCAGAGACCAGAGTAGGACAGCTAAGCCCTTGGGGCAGGGGGCAGGGTGTGCCGGCAGCAGGTGTGGGGGCTGGGGATACTCCAATGTGTGCCAAGCATGGGAGGCAGCCAGGGTTAATCATTTCCACGAGGCCCTGACCCCGCCTGCCCTGACCACTCTGTTCCTGCCTCCTGCTGCCCATTGCGCCACCCCAGGAGGAGCTATGGGGCGCTGGGCCTGGGTCCCCAGCCCCTGTCCCCAACCCAGGCTGTGCCCCCTCCTCCTGCTTCTGCTGCTGCTGCCTCATGGGGCCCAGCCCCAGGCCGGCGGGGTGAGCACTGACCCTGGTTGCAGGGTGACTAAGGGTCCCTGGGATAAGGCCAGAGGGGGGTCCCCAGGCAGGGGTGTGGAGTGGGCCAGGGGCCCAATGTGGGTGGCTCAGGTCATGGGAACTGCCTTCTGGGGGGCCCTGCTGAGCCCCACCTGGGGGCTGTTGGTCCCTGTGTGGCCTTGTCTGGGCCCCTATGGGCCACCCCTCTTTTTGGGCCCCTGTTGGGTCTGAATGACAAAGTGGGTACAAGGGCCTCTGAGGCCTCCCAGCTGCTCTGGCCACAGCAGAACTGAGCCTGGAGGGCAGTGATGCGGCCTGGATTGTGACCCTGAGCCAGTCCCGAATACCTGCTGGGCTTGTAGGGAGGAGCTGGGGCCCAGTTGAAGCCTTGGGGATGTCTAGTGTCCCCTGACCTGCTGCAAGACCTGAGTTCCCGATCCTGCCTGAGTGTGGGGCTGTCCCACACCGACACCCTTTTGGCTCCTCCTAGAACCACACGGGCCCCCCAGAACCTAAAGCCACAGCGACCCCTGGAACCTCCATGACCCAGGTGACCTCCGTGACCTCTGAGACCGCAGCAATGAGTACTCCAGAGGCAGAGGGACCCCAAGGTGGTGGGTTCCTGCCCCCACCCAGGGAGGCTCCTTCAAGCAGCAGCTCCCAGGGCCAAGGTGGGTCAGGTGGGCTTGGGTGGTGTCCTGCTGCCCCTGAAGGTGGGTTGGGGGAGTGTGGGTGGCCACCAGGGATAACCCTGCCACCTCCTCCACAGTGCTCACAGAGGACGGCCAGCCTTGCAGTTTCCCCTTCCGCTACGGGGGCCGCATGCTCCACTCCTGCACTTCGGAGGGCAGCGCCCACAGGAAGTGGTGGGTTCCAGGTGGCGTGGGGGCTGGGCCCTGGTGGGGGGTCTGGTCTGCCCTCTCCAGCCTGCTCCCGATCAGCCTGGCACACAGGAGGCGCTCAGCACACAGCAGGGCAGTGGGAAGCTCTGAGGTGGTGGGACTGGGGTGAGGTAGGCAGGTCTCTGGGCTGGGACCCCCGTGTCACCGCAGGTATGGCCCCCCAGGTGTGCCACAACTCACAACTATGACCGGGACAGAGCCTGGGGCTACTGTGCGCAGGCTGCATCGCCTGTGGAGGTCCCAGGTAGGTGCAGGGCTATGTGGGGGACAGCCTGAGGCCAGGACAGGAGGGAGCCCCAGTGGGGGGCGGGGACGGGGGCGGGGCGAGGTTCTGAGTAGGGCTGGGGGCCAATGGCAAATGGCTGAGCTAGGGCAGGGGTTCTGCCTGGAGTGAGTAGCAGAGGGGCTCTGGGTTGATCCCACTGAACCCAGGAGTGGGTGGGGACAGCAGGGCCAGGGAGCCTCTCCTGGGCAGGACCCTGGCCCTCTGGGGGCCAGTGTGGCCACATGGCTATCGCTGGGACCCAGGCGCCCCCTGGTGGTGAAGCCAGGCCTATGGCAGCATGGGCACCGCTTGCCCAGGTACTGAGCGGGCACACGAAGGAGGAAGGGGAAGCCCGTCTCCCGACCCAGGGGACTTGCACCCTGAGAACTCCCAAGGGGCAGCCAGAAGATGGAAGGTCCGATGGAGACCCTTGGCAAGCAGGGGTGTCACAGACTCATGGCGCCTCCCACGTGTCCTCAGCTGCCCTCGATCCCTGCGCCTCCAACCCCTGCCTCAATGGAGGCTCCTGTTCCAACACCCAGGCCCCCGTGTCCTACCACTGCAGCTGCCTTGGGGCCTTCACGGGCAAGGACTGCAGCACAGGTGAGGGGGCTTTGGGGGCCACGGGGGCCTCAGGGTCCACAGGGCTCTGTGGACTGGAGTGAGCAAGTCCTGGGAGGATGGGAGAGCAGGTGCTTGCTGGGATCTGCATGGGTCAGTGGGTGGACAGGGTATGGGCCTCACTGTGCAACCCCCAGAGAAGTGCTTTGACAAGACCCGCTACGAGTACCTGGAGGTGGGCGACCGCTGGGCCCGTGTGCACCAAGGCCGCGTGGAATGGTGCAACTGCTCGGGCGGCCAGGCCTGGTGCGAAGGCACCCGCCACACAGGTGTGCCATGGTCGGGGGGACCTGGGTGCTTTGGGGGGCCATGTCACTGAACCCATCCCCACCTGCGCTTGCCCAAGATCACCTAGCAACAAGCGCACTAGGGAGGGACCCAGCCCTGACCCCACCCTTGTGGGATACCTTGAGGGCCCTGGCCCAGCTCCTGACCCTCCCGCCAGCCTGCCTGAGCAGCCCATGCCTGAACGGGGGCACCTGCCACCTGATCGTGGCCACTGGGACCACTGTCTGCGCCTGCCCGCCGGGCTTTGCTGGGCGGCTCTGCAACATTGGTGAGTGGGTCCGCCATGGCTGGGTGCCCGGGGTGTGTCAGGGTGGACTCCACTGCAGCCTGGCCTCACAGCTTGGCGTGTACCTGCAGTGCCCACTGAGCGCTGCTTCTTGGGGAATGGCACTGGGTACCGTGGCGTGGCCACCACCTCAGCCTCAGGCCTCGGCTGCCTGGCCTGGAACTCCGACCTGCTCTACCAGGAGCTGCACGTGGACTCGGTGGGCGCTGCGGCCCTGCTCGGCCTGGGCCCCCACGCCTACTGCCGGTCAGCACCCGAGGCCACTCTGGGCTGTCTCACGCAGAGCAGGCAGGGTCTGTCCCGGGGAAGCTGCCCAGCGGGAGGGCAGTGGGCCTAAGAAGGCAGGGGTCTGCCCCGGTGTTGGAAGCCCCCTGCTGGGTGTCTTGGTTGCTTCCATCCCCACCCCGGGGGACAGTGTGACTCCCCCAATCTTCCCCCACCCTCCCTGCGGGGCAGTGTGACTCCCCACCCACAGCTCCCGCACACTGCAGGAACCCGGACAAGGACGAGCGGCCTTGGTGCTACGTGGTGAAGGACAATGCGCTCTCCTGGGAGTACTGCCGCCTGGTGGCCTGTGGTGCGTGGCTGGCTTGGGGTGGGAAAGCCCTGCCTGGGGCCCCACAGAAGTCACAGCAGGTTCCCTGTGGTCCTCCTTCCTCACCCCTACTCCTGGCCACTGCCCCATCTGAGAGATGGAGAAACTGAGGCTCACAGGACCAGGCTGGACAGGAATAACATGGTGGCTTAGTGCCAGTGGTCAAGGGGCAAATCGCCTGTCGCAGTGGGTCAGCCTTCAGGTGACAGCCTGCACTGTGCCTGCCTCCCTGCACAACTGTGCCTGGAGGCCCCCAGAGACTGGAGGTCGGATGAATAGAGCATGGACGACATGCAGGACGCCCAGCCGGTGCCCTGGAGTCAGAGCCTGGGGTGGCAGCTCCCCACAAGGCAGCCTGCTCTGTGGCCCCCACTCCCTGGGGCTCTCATGCAGGGGTCTCTGACCATCCCGGGCTTGGCTGTAGGGTCACAGCTGCTGGGAGGGACATGAACACCTCCAGGCCACTCTGGCTCTCACAAAACCTGTGAATGGGTACTGTTCCCGCATCCTACAGATGAGGAAACTGAGGCTCAGAGAGTAAGCCATGGGCCCACAAGGGCAGGGCTGGGCCTGAGCCCTGGGCCCTCTTCTGGAAGAGCTGCCTAGAACAGGGGGGAAGGCAGGCAGATCCCTGAGGGCCTAAGAAGGGTGGACAGTGGGCCCAGCTAGGACCCTCTCTGGCTGGCCTCTGCCCTGTGAACTGGTGTGTACCAGGGGAGCTGCCTCTGAGTGGTGGAGTGACCTGGGGCCTCTGCTCCCAGAGTCCCTGGCCAGAATCCAGCCCCGGCTCCCTGAGGGAGAGACCCTGGTGACCCTACCTGAGTCTGCCCCAGCTGTACGCCAGACCTGTGGCAAAAGGCACAAGAAGAGGACTTTTCTGCGGCCACGCATCGTCGGCGGCTCGTCCTCCCTGCCCGGCTCCCACCCCTGGCTGGCTGCCATCTACATTGGGAACAACTTCTGTGCCGGGAGCCTCGTCCACACCTGCTGGGTGGTGTCCGCAGCCCACTGCTTCTCCAACAGGTGCGTCCAGGACACACCATCTTTGCATCGCTCACCTGCCCCTACCTTTCTGCTCAGGCACCTGCACCTGGCATCGCCCATGCACCCACTTCCCTGCACCTCGTGTAAGCCCATCCTCAGCCCCTCCATTGGCCATTACATGTGGTCCCCGCCATTGCACCATCTAGGGAGGCTCAGCTCAGTCGCGGCCTGGCCTGTGGAGGGACCCAGTGCATGTGGACAGAGGAAGTGGGGGGCGAGGTCATGTCCTCCTCACAAATCCCACCCCTCCCAGGGCCTGGCTCAGATCGGAGGGATACCGGGGATGGAGGATGAGTAGTTGAGGGGGTTAGCGGGACATGGGGGGTTGGGATGGGCCCCATCGCCAACCCTGCCTCGGCTGCCCAGGTGTCCCACTGGCATCCATCCTGGCAGGGATCCAGCAGGCATGGTGACAATGCGTGGGAGTCCTGGAGTCACTGAACATCCAGGGAAACTGAGGCCCAGCCCATTCAGCCAACTCCCAGCAGTAGGGGCAGCTTGGGGCTGGCAGCTGGGGTGTGAGGCCCAGCCTCGCTCACACCCAGGGAGGGGCCAGCTGGGGTAGGAAAGCCCAGCACAGTCCTGTCCAACCTTTTGCTGTGCCGGGTGAGGGGTCAGTCCCTACCTAGAGGGCTCTGGCCCGGACCGTGACACTCAGGGATTAGGGACTGGGAGGGCAGGAGTCCAGCCAGCGCCCTCATCAGTCACCCGAAGGGCTACCACATCCAGGGTGGGAGTACTGCCCTGCCTGCCCGCTGGGCTCCTCGCTGGCCTCTAAAACGGGAGCCTGAGTCCTCCTCAGCATGGAATGAGCCGGGGGGCTAAGGGGCTGGCCTGAGGAGCAGGCATCCACCCACCCTCCTCCTGGAGTCCAGGGCAGGAGTGACCGTCTACATAGCAGGTGGGGAAACTGAGGCCCAGATCAGGGACAGAGGGGCTAAACTGCCCAGCCAGAGTGAGGGGCTGTGTCTGAGGACCCCACGGGTCAGACAGGAGTGGGGTGGGCCCCCCAGGCAGGGCTGGGTGTCCACCCACTTGGGCCGTCTCAAGGCAGACCCCACCTGGCCTGGCGCAAGGCTCACTGGCGCAGGGCATCAGTGGGGTTGTCAGTAGAGACAGCCCGGCAGGTCAGCTCCTGCGTGTGCCTAGAATCACGGGGTGGCTGTGGCCTGCCACTCCTCTTGAACCCCGCCCTCCACTGTCACAACAGCCACCAGGGCACCTGCTCAGGCCTCTCCTGGGCCTACGGGCTGCACCGCCAGCCCCCCCGGGGCCATCCCCACAGTGCTCAGCCATGGGCTGGTGGGGGCTGGGCCAGGGGTAGGGGAGAGATGACCTCAGTGGCCGGGGGTGGGCCAGGTCCATATTGCCACCTCCCCCCTGCACAGCCCCCCGAGGGAAAGCGTCTCGGTGGTGCTGGGCCAGCACTTCTTCAATCGCACGACGGATGTGACGCAGACGTTCGGCATCGAGAAGTACATCCCGTACCCGCTGTACTCGGTGTTCAGCCCCAGCAACCATGACCTTGGTGTGCTTGAGGACATGTTGGGCCGGGAGGGAGGTGGCTGGGCAGATGCACGGGGGGACAGATGAGGGTTCAGGACAGGACAGCAAGGCTGCCCACCCCTCCTGGTCTCCTAGGCCATGCACTCCTCTGCCTGGGGGCTGCACCCATGGGACTCCTTGGCCACCCTCTACCCATCATGGGCTCCCAACAGCCTTTCCTCTCAGCCCCCATGCCCCAGGCTGACCTCTGACCCTTCTCCTGCCCAGTCCTGATCCGGCTGAAGAAGAAGGGAGACCGCTGTGCTGTGCGCTCCCAGTTCGTGCAGCCCATCTGCCTGCCTGAGCCCGGCAGCACCTTCCCCGCGGGACACAAGTGCCAGATTGCGGGCTGGGGCCATGTGGATGAGAGTGAGTGGGGTGAGGGCCCCGGCTGTGCCAGGGAGAAAGTGGCAGCCACAGGCTGTGCCCGCCCTGAGCACACTTTGTCCTGCAGATGTGAGCGGCTACTCCAGCTCCCTGCGGGAGGCGCTGGTCCCCCTAGTTGCTGACCACAAGTGCAGCAGCCCCGAGGTGTATGGTGCCGACATCAGCCCCAACATGCTCTGTGCTGGCTACTTTGACTGCAGATCCGATGCCTGCCAGGTGAGCCAGGCCAGCCCTGCCCAGGACCAAGGTGGGGCTCAACTGGACCCTCAGTCTCAGAACTGCTCACTCTGGGGAGCCCAGAGCCTGGGAGGGCCAGCTAGGGACCCTTGGGCAGAGAGCTCACCGGCTGAGCTGGTGGCCAGTGCCCAGGACAGGTGGCCCCCGCCTCTGGAGGCTGCCAGACCTCTGCTTCCTCACAGCAGGGCAAAGAAAGCTCCTCCTCACATGGGTGGGGAACCGAGCCTCAGGGAGTGGCCCAGGGTCACACAGAGCCCAGACAAGTCCCAGCTGTCCAGCCAGGGGCCAGGGCTGTCCATGTGACACCAGGCACCAAAGGCCAAACTCCTTTCCCAGAGTCCTCTCGGTCAGTCAACCCCAGTAACGAATGTTCATCAGGGCTCCCCAGACCCGAGCCCGTCTCAGCTGCTGTCAGCCGTGACATGGAGTAGCTGCTCTATGCCCCATTTTATAGGTGGGGGAACTGAACCTAGACAGGTCAAATCGCTCTTGCAAGGCCACACAGCTCAGCATGCCCCTGGACCACACAGAGCAAGGAGTGCTGGGGGAAGTCAGAGTGGCTTCATGGGGGAGGGGGTGTTTGTGCTTGTCCTGAGGGATGCATTGGAGTTTGCTGTGTGGCGAGGAAAGCATTTCTGGCAGTAGGAGTAGCACGTGCGGAACACATGGGGTGCGTGCTGGTGGGCAGGAGAGGGGAGGAGTGTGTTGCTGGCCGTGGAGGTGGGAGGGAGCCCGGGGAAGGGGAGTATAACGTGGTCAGACACCCTGGCTCAGGCGGTGCTGCCCCCTCGCAGCTGGGGAAGGAGACGGCTTTCTGTCTGAGGACGTTCGGGAAAGTGGGCCAGCTCCCTTACTCAGGACACCTGTGTCATCTGTCCCCAAGTTGTCAGACAATCTAGTGTCATTTCTGGGGTTGGGGTGAGGGGGACTGGGGGATGTGGGGTGGTGGAGCTACTTTTGGGGTATCCCTGAGCCAGGCCCCTGGCTGTTAGCAAGTGGCTCTGACCAAGTGTCTCTGCCCCAGGGGGACTCTGGAGGGCCCCTGGCCTGTGAGAAGAACGGCATGGCCTACCTGTATGGCATCATCAGTTGGGGCGATGGCTGTGGGCGGCTCAACAAGCCTGGTGTCTACACCCGAGTGGCCAACTACGTGGACTGGCTCAGTGATCGGATATGGCCTCCCAAGCGGCCCACGGCTCCCTCCTGAGACCCTGGAGGGGCATCCTGTCTGCTCCCCATCCCGCCTCGCTGACAATAAAGATGTTCTGGAGAACCTGGCCCATGCTTCCAGGCCCTGCCTCCAGCCTGGCCCTTCCTCCAGGCCATGACCTGGGCCCACGTTTGTGCCCAACTGGCCGTGGGTGGGGACCTGGAGCCAGCGCAGTTCCTCAGTGGAGGTGGGAACCTGCCACCTCTCAGGGAGGGCCTGGCCCCATGGCCCAGGGAGTCCGGCAGGGAGTTGAGTCCAGGCCCTCCCCGGGGCCTAAGCAGTGTCCAGCCCACACCCCTCCTAGGTCTTCCCCTGGGCAGGTGTGTGGCCAGGGTCCAGGCACCTGGGTTGTCCCAGGGCAGGAAGTAGAAGCCAAGCCCAGGCCCTCAGGCCCTGGATGGTGGCATGAGCCAAGTGGTGTGCAAAGGGTCACAACCTGATAAAGACAGGCCATGTGGGACCCGCTGGCAGTCGTTTGGCCTTTAAGACGTGACCAGCAGCTCTCCCTGCACTGTGCCTTCCAGAGGGAGGGGGCTGGAGACTGCCTCTGGCAGGGGCCAGGGAAGGGGCCGCAGGCAATTAGTGGGTCACTGCTGGTGCTGGACTCGAGGGGGCCATCCCCTGCCTTGGCTCTTTTGAATGGACAGGAAGAGGTAAGGCCAGAGGCCAGAAGGGGCAGGATGTGTGGTAGGGCTAAGGGGAGACCTCTGGGGCACTGCAGGTTCCTCTCTGCTCTGTGGCCTGGAATGTTCTCTCCTGTGCCGCCCCTCCTCCTCTTCACGCTCCGGCCCTGGGTCCTCTCTCAGTTGTGCTGTGTGGTCAGGCATGCACGTGGGCACAGCAGGATGCAGGCTTTGCCCGACACCCCAGCCCTGTGCAGGATGCATGCAGAACCAGGCTTGTGCAGCTGAAGTACGTAGCATGAAGTCAGTGGCCTGCTGACGTCGACTTGCCAGTTCTATTGGCTCCCTTTTGTCAGGACAGTAAAAGCGTTTCCAGAACCCCCTCCCCCCGCAGAGTGGCACCTAGCTCTCATCTGCCTGAAAGGGTGGCAGAGCCACACCTGGCTGCAGAGGAGGCTGGAGGGTAGAGAACAGGATTGCTGCAGCTGGCTCAGCTCAGTCTGGGCAGCAGGCTGGGCATTCACAGCTGGGCAGAGCCAGGTTCTGAGCAAAGCAGAAAGAAGGACAGGCACCAGGAGCCACCTAGCAGCCAGAGCCCAGGCACTTCCCCCACTGCGCCAACCACTGTGCGTGGGCCTAGAGCCCTCTCAAGCTCACTGAAGCCCCTGCTGCCACTGGAGACCCCTGCCCCTGCAGCTATGTTGGTTACAGCCCCAGGTAGCAACTGGAGCAGACGCTGGTGTCAGTGCCCCAAGGTCACGGAGGGCAGGGCAGCCCCTTTTCATGAGTGTGGGGCTTCCAGCTGCCACCAGGGCTCAGTGACCTTGTATGGCTCCAGCCCCATCGTGAGCCACATTTGAGCTGAGCTCTCCCCAGTACCTCTCCCCTGTGAGTGCCTAGTGTTTTCAAGCAATTTCTCTGTGTCTATTGAGATAAACATGAATCTTCTCTGATCCCTGAATGCAATGCCTGCATTTATAGGTTTTTCTGGTGCAGAGCCAGCCTTGCATTCCTGCAGTGAAGGGGACTGGGTGGGAATGTGAGCCAGGGGTCCTCCACTGCCCCTCCTGGGCTGCCTGTCTTCTCACCTTGAGTTCGGCCTCTGGGCTGCGTCAGTGGGCTCTGTGCCCCTCGGTTTCTTGCTGGGCTTTTGGGGAGCCCCAGCAGTGGGTTGGGGGAAAGGAGAAAGTGAGACTGGCGTACATAGCTTCCTGACTCCGTTTTCTTGGGTGGCCTCAGTGCTGTGGGCGGAACTGTGTCCTCCTGCAATTCCATGTTGAAGCCCTACCCCCACACCTCAGAATGTGACTGTGTTTGGAGACAGAGTCTTTACGAAGGTGATTGTAAGGAGGAGGTGATCTGGGTGGGGACCGATCTGTACAACTGGCGACTGGGACACAGACACGCACCAAGGGAAGGTGATGCGAGGAGACGTGAGGAGAGGACAGAGGCAAGAGGCTGGGAACAGTAGCCCCTCACAGCCTCCAAGGGCCAGCCCTGCCCACACCCAGCCTCCAGAAATGTGGGTTGGCCAAGTTCTGTTGCTGAAGCCAGCCAACCTGTGGCACTTCTTTATGGTGTCCCCAGCAAGCAGATGCATCCAGGTTGGCTGATCCCATGGCTGAAGACATAGTGCCTTTCTCCTCGTGAGGTTCCCGTGGCCACCCTGTCCTCCCCTGCCGAGCTCTTGCCTGCAGATCCCCCGGCCCGACCAGACCTTTGGAAACAAGCCCTCCTGGACTCGTCCTGCCTCCGGTGCCAACTGTTGGGACACTGGCCAATATGTGCTGTATTTTTTTCTTACTTTCTTTTGATTGACTTGTATTTTGTTTAGGACTTTGCATTTATGTTTATGAAATTGGCCTATAATTTTCCTCTTATGTTCTTTGAATGACTGTTATCAAAGCTATCCTAGCCTCCTAAGATAAGTTAAAGAGTATCCTTTGTTTTATCAAAATTCACTGGAAGATTCTGTGTAAGACTGGAATGATCTCCCCTTTGGAAGTTTGATGGAATTCACTGATAAAATTACCTATCCCGGTGTTCCTTACATGATAATATTTAACTATTGATTCAATGTGTTTAATTATTCTAGTTTTCAATTTTATTTCTTCTTGAGCTGGTTATAAGAAGTCATACTTTGAGTAACTAATCTGCCTAATTTTTAATATTTAGTCCCATGAAGTTGTTCACAGTGTTTATTCTCTTACCGGTCCCTCTCAGATGTATCAGTAGTTACTGTCTGCCACACAGTCTGCTGGCTGGTGTTGCTACTGTTGAGGAATCTGCTTTAAATCTAGTTGTTCTTTTGTAAGTAATTTTTTCTTGGGTAGTTTGGATGGTGTTTTACTTCGGCACGTGGCAGTGTCACTGCAGCATGTGCAGATGTGGCCTTCTTTCCTTATTTTATTCTGTGTCAGGCAGCTTGCACGTCACAGTCTTGCTCGGACTAGGTGTTGCTGGTGCCCTCCCCATGGTGACTCAGGGGTCCAGGCTCCTTCTGTCTAGTGATTCCAATGTTCCATGGGGCTGTAACATCTGGGGAAACTGAGGCACAGAAAGGGGTAGGTGCCAACCCAGGGTCACAGGGTTCTTCGCCAGTCTGGGAGTAGGAGCCAGGCTACCTCCTCCTCCTGGCAGGAAGTTTTCCCCACCTTGCAACAGCCCTGGCAGCTGCAGAGCCATCCTCTGGGGCCACATGGAGGGGCGTGGGGGAGGAGCTGTCTGCTCCGGTGGCAGCCCGCATTTCCTGGGCCCATGTGGCAGCAGGTGCAGTTGTCAGGCATGCAGGGGCTTGGGTCAGGGCCAGCACTTGGGAATGCAGCAGAGCTCTGCCCTCCCTGCAGGAAGAGCAAGTGCCAGGCGCACTGGGCAGAGGATGTATCCGTGGCTACAAGCCCCCCACACCACCCGCCTCCACACCAGCTGTCCCGGGCCAATCCCTCAGGGCTTGGATGTGCGGGGAGCATGAATGGGGCTCTGTGGCCCAGCAACTGTTCTGTGGAAGGCGGCTGGTGGCTGCACAGGCGGAGGGGGAGGGGTGATGCACAGAGCTGCTTCCTGGGGCTGATGTCCCCCTCCTTGCCTCAGGTCCCAGCAAGATGTCACTGTAGCATCAAAATCAACCCTCACAGCCCTCTAAGGCCTTTCAGATCCCAGGGTAGTGGGGAGGGACGCCTTGGGCTTCCGCTGCGTCTGAGCCTTGCCTGGCAGTGTAGCTCAGTCCTGGCCACCAGGCCCCATGCTGCTCTGAGCTTCCGTGTCCTTCTCTGTATGAGGCACGGGAACCCAGCCTGGGGGTCTGCGTGGGATGAAATGAAGACTCACACGGGATCTCATAACCCTCACCTCTCCCCTCCCTGGTGGGCCTTGTGTGGCTCGGCCAGGGTGCTCATTTTGCTGGGTGCAGCCCCAGCCCTGTTCCCTTATCTGCGGGGCTGCTGCTGAAGTGCTGGCTGCTGGAGGCCTGTTACAGACAAGGGGCTGCCAGCCAAGGCATGAACCTGCCAGGCCCCCAAAGCACGTGGTCTCCAGAAGAACTTGGGGTTGGCATCTCCAGCCCAGGCCAGATCCTGGGGGCAGCAAGACTGGAGCCACGGGGTCAAACTCAGAGAGCTCAGGGAAGGGGCTGCCTGGCGGGTCCTTTACGAAGCAGCACTGCCCCTCTGTTCCCATCTGTGCCAGGCTCGGGGTGGGAAGACCTGGGGCACCGAGTGGACCACGAGAGCGCCACCTGCACCAGTCCACGCTGCCAAGATCTCCACATGTGAGTGAGAACACAGGTGGGCAAATGGACAGGTAACCAGCGCAGACCCTGCAGACCCCCAGCCCCACCAACTCTGGGTGTGGAGGAGGCCTGAGGACTCAGGGGTTTCTGGGACCAGGGCTGCCTGTGGTCAGCCTGTTGTCAGGGGTGTCTTGTGACACCCTGGGCTGGTGGGAGGGGCAGGTGCCAGAGGGTGAAACCAGGTTGGTTGAAGACAAACTTTAAAGTTGGGAATGTGTGGGTAGGAATGGGAAGGGCCCCTCCAGGCTGCCTCCTTTGCTTTGCTTTTGGGAGAGACACACCCCTGGGCCACCCCCATGCAGAGGTCCCAGTGTTCCGCCCTGGACCGGGCTTGCTCTAGCGGGTGGGCAGCCTCAGGTCGCCAGGGTGGGGCGTTGAAACAGCGCCACTGAAGAGGGAAGCCGACCACGTGGCGCCCCACCCGCAGAAGAGGCCCGGAGACCCCAGCGCCCCGCCCGGTCTGGCGTCCCCGGTGTCGCGCCCCGCCCCGGCCCGCCCTCCTGGCCGGCCCAGGCCTCAGGAGCTATTTTGAAAGTGACCCTGGGCTCTGGCGCGGGGCGGCGGCGAGGGCGCGGCGGGCGGGAACCATGACCGAAGATGACCGAGGCGGCGCTGGTGGAGGGCCAGGTCAAGCTGCGGGACGGCAAGAAGGTCGGGGCGCGGCGTGGGTGCGGGGCGGGCGGCGGGCGCGGGCGGCGGCTCACGGCTGTCTCTGTCCCCGCAGTGGAAGAGTAGGTGGCTGGTGCTGCGCAAGCCGTCGCCGGTGGCAGGTGAGCGGGGGCGGGGGCGCGGCGGCCAGGCGGGCGGACCCTGCGCGACCCGGGGCTCCGGCGGGCTAGCGCCCCAGCTCCCGAAATAGCCGAAACCGGAGAGCCGGGACTGGGAGCCGAGCGAGCGCTGAGCGGCGCAGCCCGGCCCGCAGAGCCCTACCAGAGGGGGAGCAACCTGGAGCTTCCGTCAGGTGGCCAGGGACGCCCCAGAAAGCTGCCCTCCGGGTGCCTGGCCCGGTGGGTGGGTCCTGGTGCCCGCCCCCTCCCCCTCAGGCCGTGCAGTCCTCTGGTTGAGGACCCCAGGCAGCAGGAACAGAGGGTGGCTTCTGGGGAGGAGAGAGGACATCCACATTGTCTGGGGGACTTGCCCCTTCCCCAGGTGGCCAGCGTGGGAGAAGGCCAGCGAGTAGCCCCAGAGTTCGGCAGCCTGGGCTGCAGCTTGGGGCGCAGAGGGAGGGCAGCGCCTGCAGCCTGCAGCTGCCTCAGGGGACAGGTGCCTCGGAGCTGGCCAGGCCCTGTGTGGGATGTGGGTGTTTTGAGTCCCGCTGCCTTGGGCTCTCAGGGTGTCAGCTCCAAGCAGGAGGTGGTGGGGACAGGGGGCTCCCTCCCCATTACCCCTGCTGTCTGCTTGGGCTGCCATGCCGGACAGCTGTGGACAAAGTCACTTCCTGCCTGGGCCCCACGGCCAAGCGTTTCTGTACTCAGTCCCTCATGCCCAGACCCTGGGGCTGGGGGTGCTGTCCAGAGCCAAGTGGGGTCCCGGTAGAGGAGAGTGGGGTTGGAGCCGAGGCATAGCCAGGCTGAGGGAGGGGAGGGGAGAGGCATGGATCAGCTGGGCTGGGGGCAGGTGGGCCGCTGCACGGTGGGGGTGCATGGGGGGACAGCGGTAGGGGCTTGTGCAGAGCCTCCAGAGAGGGGAGGGGAGGCGAGGGGCAGCGCCCCACCAGAGGAGCACCCTGGGGTGTGGATCAGAGAGTGCTTCCTGAGAGGCAGAGGGGCCTGAGAGGGAGGGTCCTTCTGCTCTGTGGGGTGTGTCGAGGGTCCCCCACTCTAGGCAACCTGTGATTCTGTGAATGAGCCTGGTGGCCACCAAGCATCTCCTGTGTCGGCCATGTGTGCCAGGGCAGCTGAGAAGCAGGTGCTCATGTTTGCACCAGAACTGGGGCCACAGGGGTCTGGGGAGACGGAGCCTTCCCCTAAAGCGGGCTCCAGGGTTGGGTTGGCTCGGGGTAGGAGGTGCCCCTGCATCCATTCTGAGCCCTATAGCCACCATCTCATTGTCCTGGGATCCAATGTGTGCTAGTCACTTCAGCAGCCCCCTGGCTGAATCTGACACCCTGTGGCTTTGCCCAGGGGCCAGTAACGTGAACTGGTTGGGTGGGAGCAGCATCCCAAAGCCCACCTCCCCACCCTGTCCTGGCCAGAGGCCCTGACTCCCCTTCCCTCTCCCCTCCAGGCCCTCCTGAGCCAACCTGGATGGCAGCCCCCCAGCACCCACTCTGGGGAGCTCTGCCTTCACCCCAGCACCTCTTGCCCTGGTGCCTCAGCCCACCTTGCCGTGGACGGGCCCGGCGCGGGGTGCAGCCCTGCCGTTGAGTGGTCGCCTGGCTCTCTGGCCCTGGTGTGAGGGAGGCAGGAAGGCCAACCCTGCTTTCTTGCTCTTACTCATGGTTACCATAGCGATTTCCTTCCGGAAGGGCCCACAGAGGCTGGAGGGACAGGGAGCATGAGCACTTACTCCTCTCACAGTGGAGTTTAGTTAGCAAACAAAGGAAAACATCTTTATCCATGTGCACGTTCCGAAGCCATGGATGTTCCTAACAGGTGGTACGTGCTCACTGAGGGAAATGAAAAAGCTGGGCAGCAGGAAGGGACAGAGCCGCTCTGGCTGCACTGCCAGACACAGCCAGTCCAAGTGGGGTCCTCCGTCTCCGTGTGGGATTGTAAGGTGCTCTGCCGGGATCACGTTCCTTGGGGTCATGACCTCTGTCCTGACCGGAGAGTGCGTGTCTGAGTCCCCTCACCAGAGGAGGACAGCCCGAGCCCAGTCCTGGCTGGGGCTCACTGCTGGTGACCTGGCAAGCCCGCCCTGGTCTCAGCCCCTCTCTCCCTCTCCCGTGTCAAGGCTCGCGATGATGAGAGGGACCACTCTGATGCCCTGAGGTGGCCGCGGCCACTGGCCAGGCACCCAGAGGTGGTCAGGGAGCAGCCAGGGCTGCAAGAGTGGCTGGACGGACCACCGTAGTCCTGAAGCTGGCAGGGCCCTTGGGGTCATTGTAGGCAGGAGGCTGGGGCTCAGAAGCCCAAGGGGTCTGGCCCAAAGAATGGGACTGTGGGATAGAGCCCAGGTTTCCTGCCCGCCCCCTCCCAGCCGGCTGGAAGGGCAGTACCTGCTCTCAGGCCATGGGGACTTCAGTTTAGTCTGCCCTGTCCCTGCTCTCCGATCCCCTGCTGAGTTCCTAGTGGGCAGGGATTCCCCAACTCTGCCTTACCCTCACATGTGGCCCAGTGGAGTTGAGCCCTGCCTGTGGGGGGGTCCCCATCACATGGTCATGACAATGGTACAAGCCTTGCACCCACACACAGGAACGAGGAGCCGCATGGCACGTGTCTGTGAGCTCCAGAGCTGCCTGTGCTTGGGCCCCGGCCTGTGCAGTCAGCAGCCCTGCTAACACAGGGTGAATTTCTGGAGGATGTGGGTCTCAGGGGGTGGTGACCAGATAGGTCCCTTCCTACGCTGGCATCTCCTGGCTTTGGGTTATTTGGGCCTCTGTTTCCTTCCCCGGGAACGGGGCTGACATTTCAGCTGCAGGCTTTGGGCAAGGTGCCGGGCGTAGCCAGTTCTGTTTGGCGAAGGCTGAGCTTCCTGTAGCCTGTTTCAGGACAGCACATCTGAGCGCCAGGGTTCGACTCTCAGCTCCCCTCATACGAGCTGCCCCTGAGATTGTCGCTTGTCTTGGAGCTTCCTCATCCTCAGCTGGACTCTTGTGCCGGTCTCTGCCTGGCCCACTCGCAGGGCCCTCAGGAGGGTGGATGGAGCGTTGGGTGAGAGGGCCTGGCCCTGGCCCTGCACGGCCTGACGTCTGGAGCCTTGCCTCCCCTTCCGTGTCAGTGCACAGGCAGGGGCCCCCTGTACCCACCCCCACTGGTGGGGGCGGTTGGTGCACTGTAAACACATCTCCTTCCGGCTGCTTGGCGGCGCTCGGCTGCTGACCCTCAGCAGGGTCCCCTTAGGCTCTGCCATGCCGCTCTGCTGAGAGCACCGCCTGAAAGTCACTGCGATCTCCAAAGGCCAAGTCCTGTGACCGCTCCCCTGGCCTCCCTCTGTGCCCAGCAGTGTGGACTCTCCCCACCTCCCGGCCTCCAGCTTTCCCGGGCCTCCGCCCATCGGCCATCCTTCTGCCGCATCCCCTCCTCCTCCTCCCCGCGGGAGGCCTGAAGCTGCTCTCCCGCCCGCCTGGCTCCGAGGCTGCTGTGTGCTCGTGACTCCGCAGTTATTTTTACATCTCCAGACGCCTGCGTCCAGCTGCCTGTGTGCGTCGCCGTGAGCTGTCTGGGGGGCTTCTCAGCCTCATGTGTCCAGAAAAACCTCCCGTCCTGGCCCCCACCTCAGAGGCCCCTCCCCAGCCATCCCGCCCAAACTTGGGGAGTCCTCCTTGATTGCCAGCTTCCTGCAGCCATGTCCCACCACCGTGAAGTTCCCTGGCCTCCAGCCGGGAGACCATAGCCTTGGCTCTTCCTTGGTCCCAGCCAGCTGCGGCCACAGTGCGTCCTCCTGGACAGCTACAGCACCTCCGAGGCTCACTGCCGCCCAGGGCCATTCTCCACACAGCAGCCAAGGTCGGCTTTGAACAGAGCCAGGCTGGTCCTCTCTGCTAACAGCCTTTCGAGTCCCCTGGTGCCTGGGAGCAGAGCTCTCTATGTCCATCACCAAGTCCACCAGATGCAGCCTGCCTACACCTCGGGCCACTCTCCCCCTCCTCCTCGGGCTGGCCTGGCCCTCTGGGTCCCTGCAGAGGCCACGTTGCCCTGCCTCTGGGTATTTGCACTAGCTGTTCCCTCTAACACAGTGCTATTCCCTGTGGGGCTGCTGTGCGGGGTCAGTTCTCTCCTGGGAGAGTCAGTCCCTGCCCAGCTTTCCTTGTCTGTGGACTCATCTGTGCATCTGACGTCTCTGCTTGTAGAGCCAGCTCCATGGGAGCCTGGCTTTGTACCCTGGGTCCTGGGCTGCTCACAGAGTCAACACACAGTAGACATTTGCAGAACAAGCTGGGCTCAGTGTTAGCAGACACCAGGTCAGGCTGGGACAAGGCCAGAGGGGTGAGGGGGCTCTGAGAGGCCCAGTGGGGGTCTTTCAGCACCTTTGAAGGGCTGGGGGGATTTGCCCTGATGTTGGTCCACCTGTCTGTTGGCGTTTGCCTTTCCCTGTCTGGGGCACGTCTACCAGCCTCGCCTGCCGCTAGCTGTAGGGCAGGAGTTACTGGAGGGCAGAGTGGGCTGAGCCTCCGGGCCTGGGTGACTTACTGTCCAGCTCCGTGTCCCTCCAAGTATTTAATGACAGCACTGGATCACGGGCCTCCCCGACTGTCCCAGGCCTGGGTTGTGGCCCTGCTGGGTGCCCTGTATGCTCACCAGGGCATGGCGTTTGCCAGGGCCACTGTGTGCCAGGCCGGGCTCTGTGCAGGCTATGTGTTCTAGCCTCTCTCCCAGATGAAGAGCAGAGGCTCAGAGAGCCTGAAGATGGGTGCCCAGATGTGGGGCTTGAGCTGGGGTCACCCTGTCCTGCGCTGGGGCACCCATGCACACCTAAATGTGTACTTGCATGCGTGAGTGTGCATGTAAGAACGTGCACGTACGTGTGTATTCATGAACATGTAAGCCTGTGCCTGTGTGCGGAGTGTGAGCATGTGTGCACGTGGGTGTGAGTGAACAAGTGGCCTGTGCAGCTGGAGTGTGAAAGCGTGCACGTCTGTGGCTCTTTTAGTTCGAGAGGCTCTAACAGTACCACAGCCGGGGACATTTCTGTCCCATGGTGCTGGAGGCTGCCAGTCCGAGGGAGTCTGGTCCGCGGCTGCCGAGCCCCTGCTTCTCGGTTCGTGGACGGCGGCTCACGTCGCGTCCTCACATGGTGGAAGGGCAGGAAGCTCTCTGGGGCCTCTTTTATAAGGGCACAAATCCCATTTCTGAGGGCTCCAGCCTTGTGATCCCCTCCCGAAGGCCCCACTTCCTGTCACTATCACTTTGGGGGTGAGGGTTTCACCACATGAATTTGGGGGACACACTTTCAGGCCCTAGCCGTGAGTGAGCGCGACTGTCTGCCTGTGCGAGTGTGCGCCTGCTGGCTCGTCAGCCCCTCTGCCTGGGCTTGCACCGCACGGCGCTTTCTGCCTTTGATGAACCCCCGGATCTCGCAAATGACTCCAAATCCTGCCCCTGGAGACAGCGTCTCTTGGCCAGGCTGCAGCCCTGCGGCACCCCACGTGTGTGGGGGTGGCACAGCGCGCCCACGGCGCCACCTTGGTCACTGGGCAAGAGACCCTCCAAATGACCAGGCCCCCTGGGAGGGTGCGGCAGGGAGTGCTTTGGGCCTGGAGCCTGGGGGAGCCAGCTGGTGGGTGCTGGCTCCTGTTTCCCTCTGTCCCGCGTCCCCCAGGCCAGGCGCTGTGTCACGGGAAGACTGCAGCTCCGCTGCTTCCAGCACTCTGTGCCGATGCTCCTGCCCTGCCCGTGTGGCCTCAGGCCCCTGCCTGGAGTTTCCGCTTCTCTGGGGCCCCTTCCCACTGCAGCTTTGCGCTTCGGCACTGGTTACAGAGTGGGCTTTAAAAATAGGGTGTTGAGGAGAGGGGCTGGAACAGCTGCAAGGGGTGGACGGGGAGCCCTGTCAGGTGGGAGGTGGAGCCGGCACCCCAGGCGGGGGCTTAGAACTGTAATTTATCCTCTCAGTTCTGGAGGTCAGAGATCTGAAATCAAGGGGTCCACAGGGGGTTGAAATCAAGAGCTCCACACTCCCCCTAGGGGCTCTCGCGGCCAGACTTCCACTAGAAACTGCCCCAGGAAGGCCAGAGACGCGGGGGTGGGGCTGGACTTGAAGGGTATGGTGGGGCCGCTTTCTAGAAACCTGGAGAGCGTCTTGGCGGGGGCACGGCCCGGCAGGCCGGCGTGTGGCTCCGGGAGGAGCAGCCGGTGTGTCTGGGGTGAGCGGTGAGGACCTTCTGTGAGTCAGGAGGGAGATGGGGGCACCTGGCCCCATGGTGACACTGTGGGGACAGATGATGGTGTCCAGGGCAGAACCGAGGGCCACACGAGCAGCTTCAGGGCGTGGGACTGGCTGGCGGCAGAGGCAGGAGGTGGGTGCCTGCCCGCGTGGCTGAGGCACCACAGCCACGGAGCCAGGCCTGGGAGGCAGAGGGCCCCTGCCTGGGTTCTGGGGTGATCAGCCCACCAGGGAGCACAGGAAGCCAAGGCGTGGGAGGTGGGAGGTGGGAGGTGGCAGGCGGTTGGTCGGCAGAGCACCATGGGCGAGTCCTGCGTTGCCCAGTCCTCTCTGCACACACGGCCAGATCCAGGGGCTGGCCCAGCAGCACTGCCACCCGGTGACGTGGGCAGACGTGTAACTGCATGTGCCAACTCCATACACCTTCCTGCACACAGTTTTCACGGCATTACCACAGGTGGGGGCCCTGCTGTCCCCGTCACAGATGAGGAAACTGAGGCCAGGAGCTCCAGGGGCCTGTCCCAGCCCAGGCAGCTGGGAAGGCAGGCAGAGGTTCCTGTTGGCCCTTGCCCCAGGAGGCCCCTCAGTGTGGCTGGGGTATGGCATGGTCTGTCTGGGGCAGGACTGTCCTCGTGGTCTCCCACGTGGCTGTGGCTCCCAGAGGCAGAGGGGCCTGGGCCTGCCCCCACAGCCATCCAAGCACAGCTCACTACAGAGGGCTGGGGACCAGGGTGTGGCGGCAGAGTTCGGGATGGCGAAGGCCGTCCTCACGCAAGGCTCTCGCTGTGGCTGCCCGTCCCTGTGGAAGCTCTCCATGTGCTCACGCCAGCTCCTTACGTTTTTGTTCCTCGGCTCCTCTGGGGGCATTTTGGGGAGACCTTTTCACTGTGGCGAATTCCGTTTATGCCGGCCTGTCTGGCTCATTTCTGTCGGACTGGCCTTGCCTCCTGCCAGGAGCCGTCCTCCCAGGCCGCTCTCGGAAGAGATTGCGCTGGAACCTGCAGCCGAGCAGGAGGGTTTCTGTGGGCTCTGGACTTTTCCTTTCTCAAATTGGGAGTGACTGAGCTGTTTTCTAGTCATCAGCATTTCAGACGCTACAGACAAATTCTCAAACAGGAAGCGAAAGCCCCAGTGCTGCACCCACGGGCCCTGTGTATGTAAACGACATTCTGTTGTGCGGTCACCGCTGGCTCACACACTGCCTCAGCTGCCTTACGCCACCAGAGCAGCAGCCTTGAGGAGTCCAAGAGACATGCGTGGCCCCAGAACTGTCTGTCTTCCGGCTCCTCACGGAGGAAGGTGCCTCGATGGCTGCGTGGGACCCCTCAGGCTCCCATGGCTGTGACTCTGTGGCGCTGTGTGCTGGAGGGACCGGGAAGGGAAGCAAAACACCGTGGCTGTTCTGGGTGCCGCCAGGAAAATTAGTGTTTGAGTCAAGTTCGTCTGGAATTTTGGTTCTCGCTTGGGTTTGCTGGGCCTGTTTGAAGAGCAGACGCGTGCTTTGCAGAGGCTCGAGGGAGACACGTCCTGCATCCTGTCCAGGGCATTTTCCTCCACCCCTTGCGTGTGCACGGGGCCTTGATTTCTGCAGCTCTGCGCAGGATGTGGGGTTGGCTCACACGTAAGTGTGTTTAGGTGTTTGCAAACCTACACTGTCAGCAAAGGCTGGCATCCTGGGCCCTTTGCTGGACCGGCAGGAACTGGGGAAGACCAGTTTGTCAGGCCTGGGCTGACGCCAGGGCTGACACGCTCATTGCATCATCCCGTTGTTCTCTCGGCCAAGCTGCCCTGCCATGCACAGGTGCGTGTCCGAGTGGCCAGGTGTGTGCCCGGGGCTGTGCTAGGGGCCGTGCCGTGCTGTGTCTGAGCTGCACTCCAAGCTGAGTGGATTGCACGGGGCTCATTGCTGGCTTTGCCATGGTGTAGTGACAATGACATTGGAAAATGGGAACTTGCAGCTGGGCATGGTGGCTCATGACTGTAATTCTACCACTTTGAGAGGAAAATGGGAACTTGGGAGCGGAGACCTGAGTTGCCCTGGAAGGCCCAGGAGATGAGACTCAGGCATGTCCCCTGCAGCCAAGGAAGGGACCAGGGCCTGCCACACTGGACAGTGGCTTGGTGGAAGTGGGGCTGGGAAGCCCAGCAACTCCTTCCTCCACCAGGCTGGAGCTCAGGCCACACTCTGCAAACAAGGAGCCATCAGATGATGTGGGTCCGGCGTGGTAGGGAGCGGGCACAGGCAGGGCCAGTGTAGGACTGAGGTGGGAGGCCTTAGCCACTGGGTGGGTGCCATGCCAGGGCCCCCGAGACACTGCTTACGGCTCCTGCAGCCCTTAGTGTGGCCAGGTGGGTCCGCTGGGGGTCCAGGACCCAGCCACGGGGCCAGAGCCAGGTAGGTGGGGTGCTTGCTGTGCGCTCCTGGCCTGTGGTCTTGCAGGAAGGGGGATCATGCCGCTTGGCACATGAGGAAACAGAGACGTGGCGTGGTTGGGTTGCTTGCTCAGGGTGGTGCCTCCAACCTGGGTCTCTGTGGCTGTGCCATAGCCTCCTGGGGGTGCTGAGGCTGTGGGCTGGCGGGCGGGCTGGGCTGGCGTCCTGACGCACTCCCACCTGTGCAGACTGCCTGCTCATGCTGGTCTACAAGGACAAGTCAGAGCGTGCCAAGGGCCTCCGGGAGCGCAGCAGCCTGACCCTGGAGGACATCTGTGGCCTGGAGCCCGGCCTGCCGTACGAGGGCCTGGCCCACACGCTAGCCATCGTCTGCCTATCCCAGGCCATCATGCTAGGCTTCGACAGCCGTGAGGCCATGTGTGCCTGGGACGCCCGGATCCGCTACGCACTTGGTGAGGGTGAGTGACCCAGGGCAGGGGTCCCAGGTGAGGGCCTCCCTCCTTAGGGGTCCTGGGTTCCCCACCGATGTGGTGGGACATTAGTGGGTCTTCAAACATTTACTGAGCACCAAGCTCAGGTTGGGAGAGCCCAGCTCCTGCCTGGGGGTGCTCAGGCGAGGGTTTGGGACCAGGGAGCCTTCAGGGCCGTGGGGCCTTAGGATCCCCCATAACCATCCCATTAGTTAGAACGTTTAGCTGGAGCTGGTGGCCTTCTTAGGGCAGCGCCCTCCCTATGCCCTGTGTTTTGCTTCCCACACTGGATGTTGAACCAGAGCCAGCAGCTCCCCGACGGCCGCCCGGGCAGGCCAGGAGGGCAGGGAGAAGTGTGCACTTCTGGGGAGACATCGAGCACAGCCCCGCAGGGCGGCCCGGTGGACAGGCAGGTGCGCCCCCGCCCTCTGCGGGAGCGGGCTGCCCACCGGGGGTGTGTGAGCAGAGCTGGCTGCCCCAGGTGGGCCTGGCATCTGGGGCTAGGTCCTGAGCGTCCAGCAGCAGAGACAGTGTAATGCAGTATTTTCTAAAAAATTAAAGTTGATGCAAAAGAACCATGATGAGCAAAATATCAAAATTTTAAATGAAGTCAGGCTTTGGCCTTGCACTTTGCATTCCCCTCACCTGACCAGAGTCCCAGCAACCCTGACCCTCTTGTCTTTAACAACTTAATGTTTTGTTCATCTTGGATTCTTTGCACTACTTTTTTTTTTTTTTAAATATTGCATTAAAACATCCCTGCCCTCAATCGTTGTGGGTCCAGGGAGCAGCCCTTCCTTCTCTGTCCTATGGAGAGAGCAGCTGGGCTCAGACGGCTCAGCCAGAGGGCACAGGGGAAGGCAATCGCGCCTCTCCAGAAAGTTCTGCAGCTAGGGTTCTCCCAGCCCAGCTTGGCTCAGTGGCACAGACCCCTTTTCTTTATCTGGTTGGGGCAGGCGTCATCACACAAGAGGTGGCCGGGCGCTGTCCTTTCATCTTTGTCTTGGCAGAAACCACTGTGTGGTCTGACTGCTCCCTGAAGGAATGTGCCCCAGGCCACGGCTGGGAGCAGGAGGTGGGGAGAATTGGGACCAGGGGCTGGAGGTCAGCAGAGTGGGGTCTGCCTCTGCTCCCAGGCCAGGCTCCCTGGGTGTGCACCCCCTTCTGAGGTGGGGGATGAACTGGGAGAGAGCAGGGAGCAGATGGGACGGTGCTCTCGATCATCCTCTCAGGAGCCTTCAGAGACAAAGGCCACGCTGAGGTCGCGGACACGGCCACAGGGACCCAGGGCAGCACCCAGCTACCTCTGGGTGGTCTTGGTGTCAGGAGAACAGTGAACTGGGCAGAGGAGGGTCCAGAGTTTCCTGAGTGTCCCTAAGGCCAGTCTGGGACTGGAGGCTGGGCCTCCCTGAGCCTCAGTTTCCTCATCTGTGAAATGGGACCACATGACTGCCTGGGTGGTGGGCGTGGAAGGAGGGCTCCCCCAGCCCAGCGTAGGTGCAGTGAACAGCAGCCCAGCCCCACGTTCCTCAGCACCCTGTCCTCGAAAGCTGGGTGGGGCAGCTCCTGGAAGTATGAGGAAGAGGGAACTGCGGCCCCACCCGAGGCCGGGGCTCCACCCCCAGGCTGCACCATCACTGCTCATTCGTGTTACAGCATGCGATGAGCAGCTGCCGAGGGTGCTGCTCACCCTCAGCCACACGAGGGGCCATACCCCAGCCACACCAGGGTGCCAGCCCCCAGCCACACCAGGGTGCCCCCCAGCCACGGGGGGCGGGCAGCCCCCAGCCCACTCCCTGTGATGCCCATTTGCTCCTGCCTGGTCCCTCAGTGCACAGGTTCCACGTGACGGTGGCACCAGGCACCAAGCTGGAGAGCGGCCCGGCCACCCTGCACCTCTGCAATGACGTCCTCGTCTTGGCCAGGGACGTCCCTCCAGCTGTCATGGGGCAGTGGAAGCTGTCTGACCTCCGGCGCTACGGGGCCGTGCCAAACGGATTCATCTTTGAAGGCGGGACCAGGTGTGGGTACTGTAAGTACGCAGATGCTGGGGACCTGAGACAGCTCTCGGCATCCCCCAGACACCATCGGCTCTGGGCCGACCAACCCCACTTGGCTGCCCCCGTGGCCCACATGGCTGGGATTGCACTGGAGGGCGAGTTGTGTCCCTCCACGCCTGCAGTCAGGAAAACCCAGAGCTTAGCATAGTGTCTGGCCCGGGGCTGCCTCTGGGCTTTCCTGTCCCAGGATGCAAAGAGGGGTCCTCCTGGCATTGTCTCAGCTCATGGCCGTGTGGCCGAGGTCACAGAGCATCACAGCCACTGCCACTGAGATGTAATGAAAAGAAAAAACTACAGAATAAATGCATTTAGCAAGGACATGCAGGTGCCCCACGGAGAGAAACGCATTTGTGGACCAAGAATTCCTCATGGACACACCAGCCCCCACAGCCCCTCAACCTGCCCCAATGTCACCAGTGAGGTGGCTGAGCAGGGGGAGGGGGTGGGCTGGGTCCCTCCTGCATGTGAAGGCCCTGTGACCCGTCCTGGTCAAGTGTGGAAACCAGAGTGAGTGTCCAGGAGTGTGGCCGTCGACCGACTGCCGCACGGGGTGGGTGGGGGAAAGCACCTTGGTCCTTCAGAGAGAGCTGGGGGTGCTCCTTGGGGCCCACTGTTCCCGAGGGGGGTGTAGACACATGGGCTGCTGTGTGGACCTGTGCTCCCCTCTCCAGAGGGGCAGCTGCTTGTCTGCGCTGGCTACCCGGGGCTCACGGTGGGCTGAGTGGCTTCCTGGGGGGTCACATGAGAAGCCACGTGGGGCCATGATGACCATGGCAGCATGTGCGCCTTACACTGGGCCCCGCTCCTCCCACCCTGCACACTGTGGGGCTCTGGGGGCTCCTGCTGTCTGGCTGGGCAGATGCAGGCGGTGGTGCGGGTCGTGCCTGACACTAGCCACCCGGGCCGTCATCCCCCGAAAGGGCCTGTGGGGGGAGCACGGGCTGCGTCCCACCCTCCATGCCAGGCACTGGGAGCAAACCCGGTGGGCCTTGTGGCAGGAGCTGTGCTGCTGCCCTTTGCGGAGACTGTTGGTGAGGGGAGAGCAAAGAGGTGCCGGCCACGCTCCCGCTGGGGCCTCGGAACACGCGAAGCAGGTGCAGTGGCATTCGAGGGGCAGGGGCTGGTTTTAAGTCACAGGCCCTGGAGCTGGCGGGTGGCCATAGAGTGTGAAGGGCCCTGGCATCCTCCGGAGTTTGCGAGTGTGTGTGTGTGTGTGTGTGTGTGTGTGTGTGTGTGTGTGTTCAGCACAGCTGTTGCCCGAGCCAGCTGGGGACGCCTGTCGGGGCCCCTGGTCCTGTCTACTGGATGGGCCCCAGACCCCTCTTCCTCGGCAGGCCAGAAGCGCAGCACCTGGGTGTCGGGAGCTGCAGGGCAGTCAAAGTGACTCAGCTTCCCTCTCCTGCGTCCCCTGGGGGCGGGAGCTGCAGTCACTCCCTCCGCTCCCTCTGTGGCGCCCTGGATTTGTGGCTCCTGGAGCTGCTCGGAGCCCCAGAGGAGGGGCAGCCATGTCCTCTTTTCCTTCTGTGCAGTGCTGGGCGCAGGCTGGTGGGGCCAAGTGGCACGGGTACAGGTGGCCCCTTGTCCTCGGAGACCTGGTTATTTTGTCCCAGGCACAGTGGAATGGGGCCTACTGTGTTTTTGCTCTGAGGCCTCAGAGTTTAAAACCCTGTGTCTTGATGGGGTGGGCTCCTCGTCCCCTCGTAATGGTTCTGGGAGTTGGAGCTGCGATTCTCCAGAGAGACAGAGGCTGCTGTCGTGTTTTCCCCAGGTTGCCAGAAAACCAGGATGCACTGTCACAGGGCTGTCCTGGTGCTGCTCTGGGCAAGGTCCTGTTAGCTCCATCCCACAAACCCGGGGCCAGCCTGGCGGAATCTGCCTCCAAATCTTGGTGCTGAATGTTCTCGGCCCACTCTGAGCCCCTGGCTGGAGCACAGATGCTCTCAGGAATTCTCAGTCCTCCTTCCAACTCCCAGCCCTGCTCAGACTCATGGCAGCTGGAAAACGGGGTGTGGGCCGGGCAGGAGGGGTGGGCTGGGCTGGCCCAGCTGAGACTGCACCAGCGGGTTTTGAGACTGTCATGGGAAACTGCCACAGCTAAGCAGTGACATCCTTGACGAGAGACAGTGGGTGCACGGCTGGGTGGCCGGAGGGACGGAGCGTCTGCTGCACCTGTGGTCAGACCTGGGCTCTGGGCGAGCACAGTTCAGTGTGGTCTGGGAGTGCTGGGCTTTGGTGCCCTGGGGCTGCCATGGCTGACGCCTCCCCGAGACCCTAGGGGAGGGTCCTTCCTGCCCCCCAGCCCCTGGTGGCCCCAGTGCTCCTCAGAGTGTGGTGGTGTCTCTGCCTCTGTCTCCATCTCTTCCGTCTCTCACAAGGACACCAGTCGCTGGATTTAGGGTCTCCCTGGATGATCATGTCTCTCGATCCTTAACTAATTCCTACTGCAAGACCCTTGCCACAGATTCTGGGACCCATGACAGAGGTGACTTGGGGTGGATCTGGTCACGTTTAGCCTGGAGGGCAGAGCTGAGCTGGGGTCCTCGGCCCTGGAAGGCCTTGGGGGTATGAAGTTCATGTTCTCCCCCTTCCTGGGGACAGGTCGCAGCCTGGCTCCACTGGACCCCAGAACCATTCCCCCTTGGCCCAGCCCGGCTTTGCAGAGAGCAGAGACAATAACGAAGGTTGCCTTTCACTCACCCTGAGACGCTGGACATGGCTGGGAGTGCAGTGCCCTGGGCGGGGTAGAGGTGGGGGGGGTGCCCTGGGGTTTGGGGTGGGGTAAATTAGGATGTCTTGGGGGAGTGGAGGGTTGGGTGCCCTGGGGAGGCTGGGGTCAGTTGGGGTGCCCTGAGGGGTGGGGTGGGGGAGTGGGGTTGGGGGCTAGGGTCTGTTGGGGTGTCCTGGGTGGGTGGAGGTGGAGGTGGGTTGGAGTGCTCTGGGGGTCGGGGTGCCATGGGGGGTGGGGGGCCAGACAGTGTAACCAGGGTTGTTTTGCTGAGACCTCTGGGGGCCTGGCAGGGCGCAGCTGGTCTTGGTGCCCTGTGGTGGATGTTTTCTCTCTGTGGACTCTATAGGGCAGCTGCCTGTTCAGAATCGATCCGGCGCTGGGCTTGGCAGGGAACCCAAGGCCCCCAGTGAGGACCACCAGAGACTCCGCTGGGAGTGTACTTGAAATGTGATGTGTGACAGTCTCAGGAGGGACTTCCGAGAGGGAAGCTGAGGGGCCGTGGCAGAGGGTGGGCTTTGGGTGGGGTGGGGGCGTTTGAACTGGGCCTTAGGGCCAATAGAATCGAAGTTTCTGGAGGTGAGAGGTGCTAGAGGATGTGCCGGCTGCTCCATGTCCCGTCTTCTCTCTCCAGCTGAGTCTAGTCTGGGGACTGTGTCTGCCACTTTCTCCAGCCCCTGGGGCCACAGGGAGCATTTTTAAATGATTTTGATTTTTTTAGAGAGAGTTGCAGTGGAAACCCCAGACTGGAGACTCGGTGTGTGTGAACGCTTGCGTCTGTGTGGCTCTGAAGAGCTCCCTGCTGGCCTCCTTTCGACTCTGGAGACTTGCTGGTGGCTGGACAGAGCTGGCTGGAGCCCTGGCCGCTGACTCCAGGCAGCTAGGGCAGGAGGGATGCGTTTGGTGGCTCCTGGCTGGGCACTGGGGTACAGGGATCAAAGCCGGGGAGCTCATGGCTGGGTCTGGCTGGGAGGCCTCAGAACCTGTGTGAAGCAGAGCAAAGCTTCTCAGTCCTCAGAGGGGGAAGGGGAGCCAGGGAGGGCTGCAGACCCCAGCCTGGGGGTGTTGAGGATGCTCTCTGGAGCGAGATGCTTCTGTAGGTGAATAGGAGTTCGCCCAGCTGTCAAAGGGACAGAGAGGTGGGAGGAGGAGAAAAGGGTGCTCCAGACCTGTGCCAAGCCTGGATGGGTGACCCAAGAGGCCTTTGCAGGAGCCTGTTGGGTGGGATGGCAGGGGGTGAGCTGGAGAACACAAGCTGTACCAGTTTGCAAAGAGCCTGGGAAACTGGACCAGAGTTTGCACCGTATTCCCAGAGTAACAGGGAGCCATTGAAGGTGCTTGAGCAGGGGGAGTATTTAGGGTGGTAATTTTGGCCCCAGGATATAGACTGGATCGGAGGAAGAGGCTGAGGCAGGGCCAGCGAAGTTTCTGGTTGTGTTCAGAAGAGAGAGTGCGGCTGACCCAGGGGAGTCTGGAGGGGTGGTCTGTGGATTTCAGGAATGCTGAAGAGGGGAAGCAGGGGGCGGGCAAGCCAGTGGGGAGAGGAGGGCTCCCAGGTGGGGGTGCTCCAGTGGAGCCCCTGCCCCGGGACAGGCCCATTGTTGCGCGGTACCCATGGGCGTGGGCGTGGGCGTGGGGCAGGCGTCCCAGGCAGGGCACCCATCCAGAGGGAAGCAAGTGGTGTCTATGACCGGGCTCATTTGCCACTGACCTTTGCAGGCTCCTACAAGTAGATCCTGCACTTCATCACCTGTTGACCCGAGTCCCCTCTGGGTCTAGGGCTGCCTGTCTTATTTCCAACAGGCCTGTGGTCTGTGTCACTGTCCTGCTCTGAAGTTGCCACCAGGTCTCATGCCGGTGGAGGGAGGGAACCCACCTTCCTCCAGCTCACTTAGTGGCATTTACGTGCAGGATGAACGTCCAGGGAGGTGCCCGGGAGCCCACTGGTCACGTGGCAGTGCTCACGGGAACTAGCAGCCCAGCCCTCACCCCTACCCTGTGCAGGATGTGCACCATCCCCATTTTACAGTGAGGAAACTGAGGCATGGAGCTGTCTGTCAGCCTGCCCTGGAGTTTACCGGAGCCGGTGCTCTGCCGCAACAGTGGCGTGGCCCATGGGCTGTTCCTCTACGCAGCAGCCCTCAGGCTGTCCTTGGGGTCCGAGGAAGTGGCCGTGGCTTCTGCCCTTCGTCCTGAGTGAGTGGCAGCCCAGCCCTCCCTCTTCCCTTTGAGGAGCAAGAGCCCCTCTTGGGCACAACCAGCAACAAGGCAGTTTTCAGGGAGCAGCACCAGCTGTGATAATTTGGACACTTGCTGGCTGTCTCAACCTCCACCTGGGGGCAGTTTTGCTCTAGGATGTGTCCTTCTGGGCAGAAATGCGCCCCCTCCCCTCCAGGAGGAGCCACACAGCCCTGGGGAACCTGACTGGACACGGGTCCCGTTCACACCAGGGCTTCAGTGAAAATGCACAACTCACCTGCAGGCTCCTCAGACCTCAGCCGGCCCAGTCTTTTGACCTCTCTGAGCCTCAGTTTCCTCATCTGTGCCATGGGTGTCCCTATATTGGGATGCTGGGGGCAGTCGGCCAGGAATGCCAAGTCCCAGCCTGGGTCCTGGCCTCGTAATTGCTCCGATTTCTCCTATCCCCACTGCCTGAGCAACTCTGCTTCCCACCCCAGGGGACACGGAAGGCACTCACCACCCGCCTACACCAGCTCCTCACCCTCTGTTGCGGGTGAGTTGTCAGGACACTCTTTCAGAGGACGGCTGGGAGCAGCACACTCGGTGGGCTCTGTGGGAGCCGCAGAGGAGTAAGACCCAGGCCCTCACCTGCTCAGACTGCGCCCGGGTGGGCCCAGCAGGGGAGGCCTTTCAGAGTGAGCAGAGTGTCCACGGTTGAGCAGGAGGTGTGACTGGCCCCTGGCTTGGGGATGGAGCTGGCGCTGTGGCTGCCTGGTCCGTGGCCAATACCGCCACACCCTGCTCAGGGAGGAGCTGGGTCCTGGCTGGTGCTGGTGCACCCCCAGGCACGTGGAAGTGTGTGTGAGTGTGGGGGTCCTGGTCAGGGTGACCACGGGGATGTGCCTGGCATTCAGAGGAGAGCAGCCACGGAATGTCAGTGCTCTGCCACGTGTGGCTCCTGCCCGATGGTGGTGGCCCAGGGAAGGCTGGAGCCCAGAGGGAGGCCTGGCCAAGACGTGGGCTCCTGTCGTTGCGCAGTTGTCACCCCATCCACCCAGAGAAGGTTTTCCGTCTCCCCAAACCTATGCTGTGTCCCTACTAAACACAAGCCCCAGCCTCCCAGCCCCTGGCACCCCCACCCTACTCTTCGTCTCTTCGTGAATTTGACTCCTCCAGTGACCCTGTAAAAGTGGAATCACACAGGATTTGAGCATCATGTCCCTGTGGTGTGCCGTGTCATAGTGTGTGGCCGGATTTCCCTCCTTATTGAACTTGAATACGATTCTGTGTACAGATAGGCCACGTTTTGTCCGTGCGTCTGTCAGTGGGGCTGGGTTGTTTCCGCCTTCTGGCTAGTGGGCATAGCGCTGCCGTGAACGTGGTGTGCAGACATCTCCCTGAGTCCTCGCTGTCATTTCTCTTGGGGACATACCCAGCAGTGGAATTGCCAGATCATACGATAATTCTAGGTTGAAGTCTTTGAGGCGCCACCACACTGTTTCCCATGCTTCTGCCCCATTTTACGTTTCCACCAGCACTGCACAGGGCTCTGGGTTATCCACGTTCTCCCTGACACTGGGTATTTTCTGTTGTTTGTCTTTGTTTTGTTTTGTTTTGGTAATATTCCTCCCAGTGGGTATAGAATGGTTGGATGAACTTTGAAACTTAATTTCAAATAGCACTTGTTTCATTGAATGTTAGTTCTTTCTAACACAATGCTGCTCCCAGATGCAATTAATCAGCCTGTGTTCAGCTAATAGGAACCCTGTGCACAGTAGCATCGCCAGGGCCTTGGTTAGCTGCTGACTTTCTGATCGAAAGTTTGTGTAAGGCAAGTCAGTGCTGTCTACACAGAAGCTTTCTAGAATCTTCTCAGCATGAAAGTCCTCCAGACGCCTCCAGACTCTGTCCCTGGCAGGACTTCCAACCTGTGATCTTTGTCAACAAAAGGTGATACACTAATATTTGCTCTGTGAGGAGCTCTCACCAGTGGCAAGCATCAGGGCATGCTGGGTTATTTAGGGACTTTTTCTTTTTTTTTTTTTTTTTTTGAGACAGAGTCTCACTCTGTTGCCTGGGCTACAGTGCCGTGGGGTCAGTCTAGCTCACAGCAACTTCAAACTCTTGGGCTCAAGCGATCCTCCTGCCTCAGCCTCCCGTGTAGCTGGGACTACAGGTGCGTGCCACCATGCCTGGTTAGTTTTTTCTATTTTTAGTAGAGACGGGGTCTCACTCTTGCTCAGTCTGTTCTCTAACTCCTGAGCTCAAGTGATCCTCCCCCCTCAGCCTCCCAGAGTGCTAGGATTACAGGCGTGAGTCCTCGCGCCAGGCTGGGACTAACTTCAAACAGTGATCATTTCAGATCTCCAGGTTTGTTGAGTATTTCAATGGAAAAGTATTTTTTTTCCCTATGGCTGGTGAATCTTTGAGTTGAATGCAACAGTGTTTTCACTGGACAGTTTTCCCAGGAAGTAACCCTGCATTTACAATGTGGGTGAGGTTTGCCTGCAGGCCCTGGCAACCCACAGCCTCTGTCGAGAGCAGAAGTTGGCCATGAGCCCAGGCAGCAGCTGGCCTTCTGCTCAGTGTCCTGCAGAACTTTCTCCTTTTCTGCATTTCCCCATGTTGTGTCTTGCTGCATAACAAACATTCCCAAGCTGAGTTGCTATTGCATGGCTTGCAGTCTGTGAGTCAGGGATCTGGGCAGGGCTCAGCAGGGATGGCTTGTGTCTGCTCCATGAGGTGTTGAGTGGGGTCACTTGGGCAGCAGCATTTGGCTGTGGCTGGGCTAGAAAGTCCAGGATGTCTGTGGTGCTGGCTGCTGGTTGAGAGGCCTCAGTTTCCCTCTAGGGGACTCTCCAGCAGGACAGCCCAGTCTTCTCAATATGGTGGCTCATGGCTCCAAGAGGGCAGAGAGGAAGCTGCTTGGCCCCTTATGGCCTCAGCCCAGAGCTGGAAGAATGTCCCTTCTGTCACTTCATATTAGCCAGTACGAGTCACAGGCTGGTGCAGGGTCCAGGGAGGGGGGGCCTTCACAGACAGGGATGGGGGAAGTGCAGTGGTCACACCTGGACAGTGTGGCGAACTGAGGCAGCCTCTGCGCATGGGTCTTTCCATCTGCACTGAGTGCTGGGGTGTCCCAGCCATCAGGGACTTGGCTGGATGCTGGGGGCCACAGGGGAGTCAGACGTGTCCCTGCCAGCAAGGAGCCCAGCCTGGGGGCTGGAACAGCAGGTAGGCAGATAAGGGATGTGAAGCAAAGCATCTGCCCAGAGGTGTTCTGTGAAAGCATCTGCCCAGAGGTGTTCTGTGAAAGCATCACAGAGCCAACTGTAGGTCTCCTGAGAAGTCAGTCAGGGGTCAGAAAAGGCATCTGAGTCTTGAAATGTCAAGGAGCATTCTAGGAAGCCAAGGGGCATCGAGGGGTGGGGGTACAGCCAGCTGGTGGAGGGGCGTCAGGTGGAGCCTGGGGGTGGAGGGTACGAGCCTAGGCGGGGCCAGCGAGAGGGCAGCATGCTGTGTCTCTGAAGTCCTCATCCTGAGGCTCAGGCAGACTGGCCCTCCGAGATGGGGGTTCCCCTCCAGGGCCCCTGAAGTCGGCTGTGCTGGCGTGGATGCAGGTGGCCAGCGGGGATGCCCCTTGGGGGCCTGGGACTGGTGGGCGGCTGTGCTCCCAGGCCCCGCCTGGCTGACCGCGCCTCCTGGGCGCTCAGCAGACGCCCCAGAGGAATGCAGAACCGGCTCCGCTCCCTTCGGTAATGTGGTTTTTTATAGTTGGGGGACTGACTGTCCCTTGGCTTCTGCCAGCTGCTGTGAGCTCAGGATTAGAGGCCTGGCCTTTGCAAGAGCTGGGGACAGACCAGCTGGGCCTTCCTCCGGGTGGGGTAGAGATGGATAGGGAGCCACCAATGTGATGGGCCTTCTCTGCGCCTGCCCTCCCAGGTCCTGGCACAAGCTCCCTCCAGCGCATCTCAGCAGGAAGCCCCATCTGGGCTGGTGAGCCCCTTGGGGCCTCCTCCTGGTGGGCACTAAGGGGGCGTCAACCGCTCCACGCCCACCTCTGCTGCTGGTCTGTGGTGCCAGCAAGGGGCCCAGGTAGGCCCGGTGACTGGGCTTGAGTCCACCTCTTGGCTGTGTGACCAAGGACAAGTAGCTTGCCCTCTCTGGGCCTCAGTGTCCTCATCTCGAAAGCAGGAATGACACTGTTACGTTACTTGGTTTGGAGAAATTATGTGGATGAAGCTTCACCAGCCACAGGGTTCTGCCCTCCCTCATGTGCTAGGAGAGATCGACACAGGCCACAGCAGCACCGCCACGTGTCAGGGCTGGCCCAAGTCCCAGGAATGCACAGCCCTGTGTTCCATGAAGGTGGAGCGTGAGCAGGCGGCAGAGGCCGTAATGCAGAGATTTCCCACCCCCACCCCTTCCGCCCCCCACGGCGCCGCAGCAGCGCCTGCCCTGCGAGCGTGCCTTTCTTTGGGCAACGGGCAGAGGCTCCAGGGCAGGAGAGATTCTTGTGTGCTGACGCCAGGCCAAGTGTCCAGCCCCACGAGGCCAGCGTCAGTGGGCGGGCACAGCCAGCGGCCTCCCCATTCACGCGCCGCAGGGATTTCATTCACCCTTGGCTGGGGCTCCGGCCCAGCGGGAGGGCGGCTGTGGGCCCGGCTGCGGGGCAGCTCCCTCGGGCTCTGGCCCCAGGTTGGGAGCCGCCCAGGACGCATGCATGACCGTGGGCTGTGTCGTTACCCTGTGGGCTCCATTTTCCCCGAAAGATGCATCAGGAAGAAGCGCCAATGGCTGTAGGTGGGGGAGGACACACCGCTGGCCGTAAGAGTGACGGCCGCATCATTTGTGGGATGAGCACTGCACCACACGTTTTACAAATGTCCAAATGTAAGCCTCAGACAGCCCTGGGTCAGAAACGAGGTTGAGGGCCACCCAGGGTGACTGAAGTCACGCGGCAGCGTCCTGGGATGTGACCCCAACCCAGCTCCTGTTCCCCTGAGGGCCGCCTGGCAGGGCTCTGGGGCTTCCTGGCGTGTCCACAGCTTCGTCCACCCGCAGGACAGCCATGTAGGGTGGGGTTGCTGGTCCCCTGGTGCAGCTGAAGAAACTGAGGCTTGGAGGGCAGGGACTGATCACACAGCTGCCCGCCGGGCGCCCTTATGCCCGTGGAGAAGAGCTCTGGGCTGTGCTTCAGGACAGGATGCCCCACCAGCTGCCTCTTGGCGCCCTGTGCCCTGGAGGCAGGACCACTGTGTTCCCACAGCAGGCGCGGTGGAGGATGGGCGCTTGGCTAGCATTTCTGCACTAGCTACCCGCCGTTCCCCAGGCACGCACGAGGGGCAGCGCTCAACCCACACCTTGGGGACGAGTGCTGTGGGCGAGGAGGCAGCAGGGAAGGTTGCTTCCGCGGGCCTGCTGTGGACAGGCCTGGTGTGGCTGTGGCCAGCAGCCCAAGCAGCCCTGACAAGCTGCGTGTGTTTGAAGGATGTGGCGGGGGTCTGTGGGTGGAGGAGAGATTGGATCCAAGGTCTCTGGGGCCCAGCGTCACAGGGCCAGCTGAGCCAGGTCATGCGCGTCTTGGCTGGAGTTTTGTTCAGGTTTCTCAAGTGCCCAGCCCGTGCTGGGGCCACACTGGCCTCACTGTCTCTGTCCTCCCTCTGCAGGGGCTGGAGTCTTCTTCCTGTCCTCCGCTGAGGGGGAGCACATCAGCTTCCTGTTCGACTGCATCGTCCGAGGCATCTCCCCCTCCAAGGGCCCCTTTGGGCTGCGGCCTGTTCTCCCAGGTGCGTGCAGGGGTGTGGCCGGCTGGGCCGGGTGGGGAGGGTGCACTCAGCGGGCCACTTGGCGTCCAGGGGCCGATGGCTGCCTTTTCCATAGCTGAGAAGCCCAGAGCCTCACTGGCCTGGGACTGTGGCTGTGGGCACCAGGCAGCCAGGGGCTTCTGAGGGGACAGTCTGTGCATGCCGGGGCCCATGCTCACACCGGCAGACACCTCCTTGGAGGGTCTGTGCTGTTGGATGCTCAGGGGCCTGAGGTCTTCTGTCTGGGAATCCAGCCCCAGCTGCACCTGGCTGCAGAGGCCTGTGAGCCACCTCCCGTCTCTCAGCCTGGGGACAGGGAGGCCCTTGCCTGAGGCTGGCGACTAGTCTGACTCTGAAGCTGGGGGCTGAAAGCCGCCTTGGGACAGGCCTGGCGTGTGGGCACCATCTCCTCCCCAGGACACCACCTCCTTCCCAGGGGACCACCTCCTCCCCAGGGTACCACCTCTTCTCCACGGCACCATTGTCCAGGGGTTCTGGGCCACGGAGGGTGCTGGGCTTGGGGGAGGGGCACGTTGTCCAGGCAAGGCTGGGCTCTCCCAGTGCCAGCAGGTTCCACTGGGTCCCTGGATGGGCTACCGCTGACTCTCTCCCAGTGATGACAGCGCTTGTCTCCATGTCTAGGTGGGGGCCCAGGCCTTCGGCCGCACAGCAGTCAGTGAGTGCACACCTGGTGCCTCTTTGCATGGGCACCCAGCCGGACTGTGGCAGGAGCGGCTGCCCTGGGAGGACAGAGGGTGGTGGGCCGTCCCATGCAGGTACCTAGGCTGCAGTCTCGATACATGCTGTCCACCCCAGAGCAGGCGCAGGAGACAGCGGCCACCAGCGGGAAGGAAGCAGCTCCCAGGCCCCTTGCTATCCAGCTCTGCTGGACGGTGCGGCAGTGCCCCCTGCTGGCGTCTTCCTGCCTCACAGCCCAGGGCACACGTGGATGCTGTGGCCCCAGGGTGTGCAGAGAGAGCATGGTTTGCCCCATTGCTGGGTGGAGCCAGGCGGAGGCAGGACTGTCCACAGCCATGGAAAGCCCAGAGCCAGGGCCTGGACTTTGGGAGTGGGAACTGGGGAGGGCACCTGCTGTCTCCTGCGAGGAGAGGGTGCTGGGGACAGAGCTATCCAGAGGACAAGCTCCGCAGCAGGCTGGGGGCAGTCGGGCTTACGAGAGCACCAAACCCTACTCCACAGACAGTCCTTGCCAGAGTCAGCTGGTAACTCTTAAAAAATACAGCTGCCAGGGCCTCGGCTGCAGCTCTGCCTCTCCATGTCCCCCCAGGTGTGTGGGGGCCCCAGGTCACCGTGGTGTGACAGTCAAGTGGGCCACTGAGCTGGCCAGCATCCACTCACAGGAGTGGTGGGTTCCAGCCTCTGCAGAGTGGACTCTGCGCCAGGGTCTGGGGTGGGTGGGCCTCAGCAGGGCGTCAGCTTTGGGACTGCCCTGGCATGAGCGTCCACAGGGCTTGGGTCACAGGTGCGTGAGCTGCCTCCAGCCTGGATGCTTGGCTGCCCAGGTGCCATGAGTGGCGCCTGCCGTCCTCTCACACAGCAGGATGTGTCTGAGGCATCCGAGGCTGTGGGGTGCTGGGTCGGGAGGGAGCCAGGCCTGAGCCGGATGGGCCGTGGCCACCATCGCCTTTCATCCCTCCCAGGCATAGGGGATGGAAGAGAGAGGCTTGTGCCACCCGGATCCCTGTCCCTGGCAGTGCTGCACAGACCCTGGGCTGCAGGGTCAGCAGCTGGGGTGACCCAGTGGGGCCCTCAGGGTAGCCAGAGCGGTGGGCTGGGGGTGAGGCACCCGTGTGGCCTGAGAGCTGAGCGGAAGGATGATGATGCATCAGGGACATGGCCTCTTCAGCTTGTACAGGGTCAGCCCAGGGAGGGAGGGAGTGGCACGCTTTCTCTGCCTTCCTCTGGAACTCCGCACCGTCCGTCCGTCTGTCAGGCCAGGCTCCGAGCCAAGCGGGTACCCCAGGCTGCAGGCTGGACTTTCCAGCCTCTGTGCACCAGGACTTGGTGGGAGCTTTTATGCTGCTGCTGCTCCTAGATTTGGGAGATAGTGGGTCTGGCTGCTTGCTCCTCGGACAGGCGCAGGAGCTTGACGGGGCTGAAGGAGCCGATGGGAGCCAGGCGCCAACCAGGGAGGCTCCTGCCCTGAGGTGTTTCCTGGAGCCTCAAAGGAGGCTACTCTGGGATGGAGGGTCGGTTGCTCCTTTGGGGTGCCCTGTGGCTCCCTGCAGGGAAACCTCTCTGAGGGGCTGTGGCTATCAGTGCATGGAATGAGGCAGGAGCCATGGCAGCAGAGTGGGTTTGAGGGTCTCCGGGGGAAAGCTTCTTGGGGTGAGGAAGGGGGTCTCACTGTTGGCATGGGGACCCAGGCTGGGTGGGTGGGGCCTGCATGGGGGTGGCTTGGGAGCCTGAGTGTGGTGTCCAGCAGCTGGGGCTGTGACATGGAGAGGAGCCAGGGCTCCAGGCATCCCACCCCCGGACCACCACGGTGGGGTGGGACCAGGGTACGTGAGCCCTGATGGCATTGGGCCCCCAGGATGTCCCAGGCAGCACGAGGCCAGGGGCTGAGGTGGAGGCTGCCTCCTCCGCTGACCCTTCTCTCTGCGCAGACCCAAGCCCCGGGGGCCCCTCAGCCACGGAGGAGCGTGTGGCCCAGGAGGCCCTGGAAGCCCTGCAGCTGGAGAAGCGGCTCAGTCTCCTCCCGCCCACGGGCCGGCCGGGCAGTGCAGGTAGGGCCAGGCCACTGGCTGTGCTGGGGACCTCGCTCTACACCTCCCAGCTGGAGAGCTCGGCTTGTACAGCACCTGCGGCTCCTTCACTCCTTCCTCCCCTCCTGCTCATTCATTGCTCCCCTCCTGCTCATTCATTCCTCCCCTCCTGCTCATTCATTCATTCCCCCACTCCTGCTCACTCATTCATTCCCCCACTCCTGCTCATTCATTCTTTCCTCCCCTCCTCCCTCCCTATTCATTCATTATTCTTCATCCTGTTCATTCATTCGCTCCTTTCCTCTTCTGTTCATTCATTCATTCATTCTTTCCCTCTCCCTCTTGCTGAGAGAACAGGGCCGTGGGACTGGAAGGTGGTCAGGAAGTCTGGACACAGAGGGGGAAGAAGAGGAGGAGGGGGGAGCTCAGGAGCCAGGTCTAGAGGCCTCGGGTCAGAGGGACTGGAAGCAAAGGGAAGGGGTCCCATCTGTCTCTTAGGGAGACCCCTGCTGCAGGGCCCCCGGGTGGGGAGAGGTGCAGGTGGAGAGGACGCTGGGATCAGGAGGGGCAGAGGGGCAGGGAGGGGAGGGGCCTGGGCTTTCTAGAGGGAGCTGGTGAAGGAGGGTGGAGTGGGCCAGAGGTGGGGTGCTGTCCAGCCTCCAGGTGGGAGGGGCTGGGAGGGATGGGGCGAGCTGTAACTGGGTGGTGACTAGCTGACACATGGGGGCTCCCAGGCATCAGCTCCACCCTGACCACCCCCCGTCCCCCACAGCAGCCTCAGCTCTCTGCTTTGTCTCAGGGGACGACCGCAGCCTGTCCAGCTCATCCTCGGAGGCCAGCCACTCGGATGTCAGTGCCAGCAGTCGGCTCACTGCATGGCCAGAGCAGTCCTCGTCCTCCACCAGCACGTCGCAGGAGGGGTCTGGGCTGGCGGCTGCCCAGGCCTCAGGGGAGGCTGCGTTGGGTGCCTTGAGGCCACCCCCCAAACCGCTTCGGCCACGGCAGCTTCAGGAGGTCGGCCGCCAGAGCTCCTCGGACAGCGGCATTGCCACAGGCAGCCACTCTTCCTACTCAGGCAGCTTCTCCTCCTATGCGGGCAGCAGCCTGGACGTGTGGCGGGCCGGCGATGAATTCGGCTCGCTGCTCAGCCTGCCGCCAGCAGCTGGGGTGCCAGAGCCCAGCCTGTGCGTCTGCCCTCCCGGAGTGTCTGAGTACCAGGTGCCCACGGCCCTGCGGCCTCACTACGACACGCCTCGCAGCCTGCGCCAGGCTCCCAGGGACCAGAGCCCAGCCTCGCAGGGCGGCCCTGGTGACAGTGCAGCCGGGGACTCGGGTGGCCAGACGTCCACCGGGTGTCCCTCCAGCTGGCTGAGTGCGAGACGGCAGGGACAGGCGACAGAGGGTGCCCCAGGCAGCGAGGCCGCACTGCCCAGCCCAGCCCCCACAGAGCTCTGGGGAGCAGGTGGCCCCCACGCTGGGCCCCCTCCAGCTTTCTTTTCGGCATGTCCGGTCTGTGGAGGACTCAAGGTAAACCCCCCTCCCTGAGAGCTGAAGAGCCGGCCCTGCTGGTGCAGAGGGGCTGGATTTTGTCCCTCTGGATGGGAGAGGAGGTGGCGCCTCCTCCTTGCAGAGGGGATGCTCTGTGTGCTGGGGGACAGGCCTGGGGTGGAGGTGACAACCCCAGGGCCGCCCTCCCCATGGAGGGGAGCCTGGGGTTGGGCGCTGTGGCCACTAGTGGAGGGGCCAAGTAGGGGAGGTGAGCTCTGGGAGGTGGGCTCCGGGCTGCAGGCCAGGATCCGCAGAGCCTTCTCTGCTCGTCAGGTGCGGGGGGCACTGGTGGGCGTGGTGTCTCCACTAGCTCATGCCACACGTGAGGGTGCTGAGCACTGGGGCCCCCCTGCCTGGCCTTGCGGACCTCCTGCCCACCAGCCCCTTGAGGGACAACTGACTCTCACATCCCACCCTGTCCTCTCCATAGTGCACAGTCACACCACCCGCTAAAAAGTAAATAAACTACGCGCGGCAGTTCCGGACACCTGCACTCCATGATCGCAGCTCCCACAGGTGGGCACGGCCGTCCCCATCTATGGGGAGGAAACTGAAGCTCAGGAGGCTCTATGGCTTGCGCGGTCTGCGTCTCTGGGGCTCAGACCCCACTGTCCCCTCACCAGCCCCTTCCTGAGCCCCTGGAGGGCTCTAGGGGGGCGATATCCTCAGAGCAGCCCACCTTCTTCAGTCTGACCCATGCTTGTACAGGCCAGTGGCCAGAGGTCCTGCCTGGCATGCTCCTGGGGGTCAGGAAGTGGTGGGGATGTCGGGCTCCAAGGGCTGCACTGGCATTGGGAGACTCCAGGCCCCACCGTGGTCACTGGCCTGAGCTGGGCCTGTGTGGCCTGTGTCCACCCACGCCGGGCTCCCTGCCTGGCTCCGTCTCCCACCCTCTGGAACCGGCCCCGATCCCAGGGGCTCTACGCCTCCCCGTCACCGTCTCTGTACCTTCACTGTTGGCCGACGACATAGCTCTTTCTCGTTTCCAAGATCTGATGCTGTTTGTAACAAACACATTCTCAGGCTGGAAATAAAACGTTCTTTTCTTACTGCCTTGTGCTCTTCCGTCTGGCCAGCCCTGCCGCTGGGTCTGCCCCTCAGCCTTCGGGTCGCAGAGAGTGGCGCGAGGCCTCAGCCTCGCCAGCCTTAGGCCTGGATGTGGGGGAGGTGGACAGCCACAGGGCGGGGTGTGCATGTGATGCGTGTGCATGTGTGTGTGCTGCCTGTTTCCTGGAGACCATGGTGAGGTCCTCGGTGGTCCCTCAGGCTCGGGCACAGGGCTGCCCATGTTCAGGTGAGCGGGACACTTTGCACTCCCGGGGGCCCGACTGCAAGGGGCTTTGGGCTGGGTTCCCGGATAGCATCGCGTGGGGGATGGCAGGCTTTGGTGCCCACATCCCCCACCTGCTGGCTGGGCGGCCCCCGCAGGTCTCTACCCTCTCTGAGCCTCAGTTTCCTCTTCTGTAGATGGGACAAGAGCCTCTGCCTCACTGGCTGCGCTGCACAGGTGCATCATCTGTGCGGAGGTGGTGGACTCAGTCTGGTTGCAAAATAGACGAGGCTGCGGCTCCTAGGGGCGGAGGGGCAGGGGGCCAGCCCCTGCTCCCACCAGAGCCCTGATGTGCTCCACAGTCCACTGCCCCCGCTGGCTCGGGGTGGGGGTGGAGCGTCCCTCTCACTTCAGCAGACTGAGGCCCCGCTGTGAGGACTTGCCCATGGAGGCAGGGAGGCCTAAGGGGCGAGCTGCCTCTCACCTCCTTGCGTGGGCATCCTGGCTGTGGACTTGGGTTTCCCTGGCTGCAGTGATGGCGAGGATTTTAGGGAATGGCTCCCTGGAGGATGGGCAGGAGGGCAAGGTTGGAGCCAGGCCGCCAGGGCCTTGGGATCCAGGCCAGGACCTGGGTTGGTGGGGGTTGGGCTGGGGACATGAAGGGCACACTCAGAGGAGGGGGGTGCCTGCAGGAGAGGGCCACTGTGGCCCCTTGGGGGCTGCTGTGGTCTGTGGCATCTCCTGTGAGACCCCATGATGGCCCAGGGCATGGAGCAGGGTCATGGGGCCTGATGGGGCTGGCGGGGCCTCCAGGATATAGCGGGAACACTGGCCTCTGTCCCTTCTGGTCCCAATGTGTTCATGGGTGGGCTCCTGGCCTCTGGCTCGACCCACTGCCTGCTACAGCAGCCCAGGGTCTCAGCCTGGGCCCCAGGGTGGGTGGCTCACAGGGAGTGGGCTCCTCCGCAGGGCTGGACGGCAGATGGGCGGACACAGGTTCCATTTCTTTGTCGCCTTGCCTCAGGCCCCTACCTGGTCCTGCCCAGGTTTGGGGAACAAGGCGGATCTGTGTCTGCTTACTTCACTCTGTTCCTTGCAGACGCCATGCCCAACATTTGGGTTTTACCCGCAGCTGCAGAGTGGGCCCCCAGCAGGGTCCATCGCAGGTGGCTGAGCAGCAGAAATTAGCCCCTGCTTGCAGAGGGGCTCCCAGGGCAGGTGGCCAACACCTGCCCCCATGGCGCCCTGGGAGGCCTATGTGTGTGATGGCCTCGGAGGTGTCCTGAGGGCTGCTACCTGCTCTGCCCAAGTCCCTAAGTCCACCCCCCCTCCCCGGGGCTCTGTTACCAAAGGTGACGTGGTTGGACAAGCCCAGCTTGCTCAGGGCATCCCTGAAGGGCCCAGCCCATCCTGTGGCTGTCTGCCCTTGAGTCTGGCCTGGACCAGTGCCGGATTCAAGCCCCGTTTCCAGCCCCTGCCCCCATCCAAGGCCCCGGTGTCCCCACCTCAGAAGCCCTAGAAGGGGAGGGGCTGCTAGGTAATTCCAGGCACCTGCCGATGGCCCTTTTTGAGGGGTCTGGTGTGTTTGCAGCCCCAGGCTGCTTCAGCCTCCATTTCCTCCTGGCTGGGGGGCTGGGGGCCACCGTCCTCCCTCCCCTCCGCCTGCAGAGTCTGCCCCAGGCTCCTTCCTCCCTGGGGCTCTACGGCACCTGCAGTTAGGCGTGACCAACCTCACAGGCCCAGGAAGAGGTCACCCTGCAGTCCGGGGGGACATTGCTCATCTTATCTGGGGCCTCCCAAGTGGGGTTTGCTCATGGGGACCACGGGCTGGATGCTCCCATGAGCTGCTTAGTGCAGGGCCGGTGCACTGAAGGGCCAAAAGGTAAACATGGCCATCAGGGACCATGTGCTCCTCATTGCAGCCACTCAGCTCTGGTGTGCCGCCCAGACAACTCGAGGAGCAGTGTGGCCATGTTCCAGTAAAACTGTATTGGCAAAAATCGGTGGGGCTGGCTGGGCGCAGTGGCTCACGCCTGTAATCCTAGCACTCTGGGAGGCCAAGGTGGGAGGATCGCTCAAGATCAGGAGTTCAAGACCAGCCTGGGCAAGAGTGAGACCTCGTATCTACTAAAAATAGGAAGAAATTAATTGGCCAACTAAAAATAATTTAAAAAAAAATCGGTGGGGCTAGATTGGGCCTGGGGGCCTTGGTTTGCCCAGAACATGCCTGTCCTGACACCTGAGGCCTCCAGCTTTCCTTGGGCTGTTGTGGGGAGCCGCTGCTGAGCCGGTGGTCAGGGTTGGAGTGCAGCCTGGAGATGGGGAATGGGGGCCGAGGGCCCTGCAGAAGGAGGACTTGGGGATTGCAGGCTGGTCTCCCTATAGGTGGCCCAGGTCCCCTGACTTGTGTCACTCTTGGGTTTGGCATCCTGGTTCTTGGGGTCCCCAGGCGCTGGATGAGGGGAAGTCTGATGGATGCACTGACACGGGGTCTCTTTGGTCTAGGGAGCAGCAGCCTCACCCCCTGGACTCGAGATGACACATTCAGGTAGGACCTGCTTTGGAGCCCGGTGCCCACCCAGCTCAGGACAGGGACATGGGAGTCAGTGTGGGAGGTTACAGCCAGAAGGTCTGGCCAGAGGGGCAATGGCAGTGGACGGTGGGGTGGCAGTGGGTGGTGGGGTGGCAGCAGACAGTGGATGGCAGTGGACAGTAGGTGGAAGTGGGTGGCAGGACTAAGTCCTAGCCAAGATGTATACAGGGGGCAGCCATGTGGCCTGCCTCAGGAGCACCTGCTGTTAGTGGCAGTGGGCCCCTGGACAACGGTAAAAAGGTCAGGAGACACAGCCTTAGGGCAGTGGGTCCCCAAGGCTGGACTTGTGCCCAGGAGGGCTGCATTGTGGGCAGGGCAGAGTCAGCGCTGGGGCTGGGCCCACCGCCTGGGAGGTGCAGCTGCATGATCAGAGAGCCATGGTGTGGGGTGGGTAGCCGGGGTGCAGGCCCGTGGTGGCAGGTGGGGCAGTCTGGGGACTCAGCCGGGGGCAGGGGCATTGACCATTGGCTAGTGCAGTTTTGGTTCTGGATGGGAAGGCTCAGGGTCCCTCCAGGGGCTCCTCAGAGAAGCCAAGCTGTCACAGTAAAGGTGGGGAGGCCCTGAGGCTGGGGGAGGCAGGAAGTCAGGGAGGCCGGCCTCAGACAAGCACGTGGGGTCAGGGGGCAGCTTGGGTCTCAGAGCTCCTAATCCTTGTTCCCCGGCGAGTGGCCCTCTTCCCCAGGCCCTTGGAAGGTGGGGCTGTGGGTGGAGCGGGTGCAGGCGGGGGACAGAGATGAGTCTGACCTTGGTGGGTTCGGTGGTGTCTGTCAGCCCAGGGCGGGGCTCCTGGGAGAGGGGACACAGAAAGGCCAGGATGCAGTGTCCCCTCGTTCTCTGCTTTGTTCCAGAAAGTACTTGAGGCAGCACAAATACTGCTTACGAGAAGATAAAACAAAATTAAACCAAGGCGGAGGGCAGCCAGAGGCTCGCGGGCAGGTGGCCAGAGGGAGAGCCTCAGTGGGCACTTGGGAGAGCCCGTGGCAGGCCCGTGAGGAGGGAGAAGTGCTCGTCCCGAGCCCCTTCCTGCCCCTTCCGTGCTGCTTAGAGCCCACCATGCAACTCTGGGTGGTGCTGGGTGGTCCAGAACCTTCCATCTCTTCTCCCTGTACTCAGGCCTCATGCTCAGGCCTTCCTGCTTCTGCCCTCTTCCCTCCCGAGGATCTTGGAAAATACGGATCCAATGCTAAAGCGAAGTGCCACGCTGCAGGGGGCGTGTCCACCCCTGTGACCTGGGGCCCTGGCTCCCCTCCTTGGCCTTCAGAGACCCTGGGCCCACCTGGCCTCCTTCCCAGGCCCCGACACCCTCCCCAGCTCTCCAAGGCCTTTTGCCCCGCCGGCCTCCCCTGCCGTCCTTTCTCGTCCTCCACGCTCAGCCGTGCCACCTTCCCTGCCTCCTGGCCCCGCTGCTCCCCTGGGCACCTCTGCCTATTGTCCTGGTTACTTGGAAGAGGTCTGTGTTTGACCCTGTGTGACAGGGTCTGCCTGGGCCTGGAACAGAGTGGGGACGTACGCATGGAGCCCACAGGGACAGGCTGTGGGAGGTGCAGGCTCCGGCCGGGTGAGGGCGCCAAGCCCTGGAAGGAAGCCTGTGAGCACCATGATGGGCACCATGCTCGCCCTCCACCCGTCTGCAGGGCCTCGTGGGAGGAAGTTTTCTTTTCCTGTGGATTCTGTGTGCTACAAATGCTGCAGATTTACAGGAATCCCTTGTCTCAGAGCAGAGATTTTCTGGGGATTGGAATGCTCAGTCTGTCTTTGCTGAGCAGGGCACAAGGGGCCTGCTCCGCCACCCTTGGTTCTCTACTCTGGGGCCTCAGGCAGTGGGGTCTCTTCCCTGCCTGTCCTGCTATCTGGCCCAGAGTGCACTGGGGTGGGGGGATAGGGACCCCCAGCCTCCTTGTTGGAAGTTCCAGCTCTGCGTCTGACCGTGGCCAGCACAGGCTCTGAGACGTGAGCTCTGGAAGTGGGGCCTGGGCACTTGGTGCCACTGCTGGCAGCCCCACGTCTCCCTTGAGCCTGTTCAGCCCGACACAAGGGGCCCTCCTCTGTCCTGCCCCAGGAAGAGTAGGCCTTGGAGGCCCCTGGGGGGCCAGTGATGGCAACAGGCAGAGGTGTGTGCAGTGGGTGGAGCATAGCTCCTTCCAGAAGCCTGGTGCGTGCATGGGCCAGGCAGGTGGTAGGGGGTGGTCTCAGGATGGGGCAGTGCTGGGCCAAAGATGGATGGTCCAGGACAGCAGGGAAGCTGGGAGGCCCAAGAGAGGCAGAGGGTGGGAGGAAGGGGCTGAGCAGGGAGGGATGGCCTCAGCACAGCCCCTCTCCCCACAGGAGCCCCGGGGCCGGTGGCTGTGGACAGCCCAGGGCCGGAGAGGCCACACAGCGAGGTGCCTACCTACATGAACATCCCCGTCAGCCCCTCCTCCAGAAGGCAGCTGCACTACATGGGCCTGGAGCTCCAGGAGGCCGGCTCGGGGATCCGAGGTGGGTCCAACACAGGCTCGACGGGATTGCTGGGACCCACAGCCCTGGGGCCTTGAGCCCTGGCACTGGAAGAGCCCTCGGCCAGAAAGTCCTTCCTGCCAAGCGGGTGGTTTCCAAACTCGTAGCTGGCCAGGCCAGTGTCCTGAGGTTGTTACTCCACTCCAGTCCCCACTTGGGCACCTCCCAGGGCTGCCCAGCTGGGCGCAGGGGAGCTATCACAGCGGGCAATGGCCTGGCCCTGGCCAGTGGTGCAGGGCTGCGGTGTGAGGCTAACCCGGGGCTGCTTTCAGGGGCCGGCACCTCCCGCTATGCCCAGATCGACATCGCAGCCACCGAGACGGCGCAGAGGGTGGGGGCCCAGCATGCACAGGCCCGGGAGGAGCGGCTGTCTGAGCTGGAGCAGAGGCGGAAAGGAGCTGTGCAGTGACACCCCGCCACAGCAGGACTGTCTAGGCTGGCCACGCCTATTGTCCCAAGGGAGCCCCAGTGGTGGAGGGTGCGGGCTGGGTGAGGCTCTGGGGCCCCTGAAGCTCATTCCAGCAGGTTAGAGCCTTACAGAGGGGCTTCTCTCCTCTTGCCCAGCCCCCACCTTGCTGGTGCCCAGCTGACTCTTCCCTTGGCCTGAACATGTCACTCTGGGCCTCAGGTTGCCCTCAAGGCCCTGCTCCCAGGCAGCGGCAGCTCCACTACCTGATGTGCATCTCAGTTTGGGAGCACTGTTTCCACAGCCTGGGATGCAAACTGCCCTCTCGCCCCTGGAGGAGATGACAGCATGGATGACAGCTAGGTCCTAGCACAATGCTCACCCCAAACAGGGGCGGCACAGCCCCTGCCATGGGAGGAGCCCGCACCCCTTCCCGCTGTCGGCACCCCTTCACCACCACTCTGCTGTGCCATCTCCGCCACACTCCACCTCCTAGGCCACCCGCTGCCTTGCGCCCGGGAACAGGCACGCCCAGGGAGCCCAGGCAGGAGGACTGCCCACATCTGCTGGCCACCAGTGCTGCTGAGGTCTGGAACTTACCCAACTGCAACACTTCTTGGGACCTGTTATAGAAAGCCATGTAAATAGTGTAAAATTGTTACTATTTTACTTTTGGCAATGTGTATTATTCCCATTGCCCCCGCCCCTGCAGTTTCCACTCCTGGACACTGAGCATGTCTTGACACTGGGGGGGGGGGGGCTCAGGGCCAGGGCCGGCAGAGCTGCACCCTTGGTGGCACCGGGTCAGTCTCATGGACACTTGCACCAGATGGTACCCTGGGTTTGGACAGTCATGGGGCCTTTTCACGGCTCAATGGGCTGATGGGATATGTTGGTGGGGGCTCCACCCACAGCCCTGCCTTCCCCCTCTCTCTGCTAAAGCCCTCCGAGGGTCCTGTGGGACTGCAGTCAGCCTGCCCTGGGGATCACGAGCGGCTGGCACGGCTCCGCCCTGGGGATCCTCAGGTGGGCCGGTCCCAGAATGCCAGGCACCCTGGCCTCCCGGTGACTGTTGGGGGTGCCCTGGAGTCCAGGAGATGGGAGGCAGGGCCAAGCCTGAGCCAGCCAGGGCCAGGGCAGATGTCACCCACCTCAAGCGCAAAGGCCCTGGGACCATCCCAGCAGGCAAGGGTGGGGCCAGGCTCTTAGCCTAGAAGGTCCCCCACTACCAGCCCCCTGGCAAGAGTTTCTTTAAAGCTGTAAGTGGGGCAAGGCATGGCCATGCCCCAGTCCAGGGCTGCCAGTATCAAGGCCCCGCCAGGTGGGAGAGAGCTCTGATGTCCATGCCCCAAGCAGGCCACAAGCGTCAGCCCAGACGCACAACTTGGGATGCACGGCCTGGCCCTCGGTGCACCCTGGCTAGCTGGAGTCTGCACAAAGTGGGACCAAGTGCTTGTGTCTGTGATGACAAAAGGGGGTCGCACGTCTGTAAGGGGAAGGTTTGGAGCTCAGACCCAGGTGTGACTGGGCATGACTTGAGCCACACTGCACCACAGGGTGGCCGAGTCACCTCCTGGGGAAACATGCACCAGAAGAGGACGGACGTGGGCCAGGGCAGCGGCTGTGGGAAGCCAGAGAGCAGGGCGTGAGCCAGACCTCAAGCAGCACATGCTCGGGAGGCTGCACATGGTGCACACGCCCCCCCACCCTTCCCTCCATGGGACCAAGCAGGTGGTGGAGGGGCTACATTCCCAAGCCCAGGGCAGCCCCTTGAGGCCAGAGTGGGATTGGATGAGTGCTTGACAAGCTGATGGTCATCCCTGCAAAGCTGCCCTAGACCCGAGGCGGAACACACGGGCCAGCGTGGCCACCAAGAGGCCCCAGGGACCCTGGAGTCCAACCTGAGTCTGCACAGGGCTCCCCAATGCAGCTGGTCCCTAGACCTGTCCTCCCCTTGGCTGTGTGTCTCATTCGTCACCACCCAGCCACCCTGTCCCTCCTCCTCTTTCCCTTTGTCCCCCTTTGTCAGACCAGGAGCCTCTGCCCACTCTTCCCAGTGCCCATGTCCCTCTCGGTGCCATGTTCCCCTGTCCCTCCTGGTGACTGTGCCACAGGAGACTGGAACATCAGGGACCAGGTGCTACATGCAGACCAGACCTCAGGGAGCAGGATGCTCCTGCCAGCACAAACAGGGCCTGAGCTCACGCCAGCTGCCAGCGGCTCATGTGGGGCCCTGCCCGTCCTCACCGGACCCTCCAATGCTGGCTTGGGGTAGCATCTGTAACCCCGGGAATATCAGCGTCAGGCAGGATAACTTATTTTGAAAAAGCAAAATATTAGAAACAGCTTAAATGTCTACGGATAGCTAACTTGTCCGATCACACAGGTGATCCTCCTTCCGACAGGGGGGCAGCCCGCGCACAGGGACGGGGGTCCTCAAGGCGAGCTGGAGGGGGGATGGCGCGAGCCTGTGCGGGAAGATCTTGGGGCACATGCTGTCTCTGGGGAGGCTGGAAAACAGGTTGACACCAAACTTCACCAAAAGACACCCAAGGCACGCAGACCGGTAGACAGAGCTGCACACCGCGTACTCCTGGCTCCGGTGGACCGAGGGAGGGCCTGGCTTTGGGCCCCCACCGCAGAGTAACCTCCAGGCCAAACTCGGTGTTGCTCATCGTCACGCATTTCTTCGGGTACTATCGTCTCGACTGTTTAAAAGTTGACATAACTGGCATCCTACTGCGGGAATTCCCCCGGCTCGTCTCCTCTTGCCATCGAGTGAGTAGCATGCACCCTGCTGTGCGTGGCTCCCGCTCACCCAGTGGTCCACAGCGCGCCTGGCCCTTGGCTTGCCGGCCAGGTGTCCCCAAAGGACAGGGACAATGGGGGACGGCTTGTGCTACTGGAAGTAACAGGGCAGTCAGTCTTCGCCAAGCTGCCTCCTTGTGGGCAGGGCGTGTGCTTCACGGGCCGGGTGCCGCGTGCCGGGCAGGAAAGATGCACATCCTGGACTTTCCTAGATTTTGGCCAAAGTTTGTATTCCATGTTAACTGTAAAAACGTACAGCAGCAGAGGGCAGGAGAGTCCCAAGAATTAGGGAGCTGCAGCTGCTGCCCTCGTGGTGGCACATCATGCTGCCTCCCCGTCTGGGCTCAGCCCTGCAAGAGGCACGTGACTGCACTGCAACTGTGACAGTGCCTTCCCTGGCGTTCGTTACCTCATGACAGGAACACGTCACGACAGGAACACGCGCATGTTGCTGTCGCTTGGTCTTGCAGCTCCAGGTGCTATGTCTGGTCTTCCCACTGCGGGTTATGAGGACTGCGCTCTTTACCCCATCTTCACACAAAACGAACACTTCCCATCCCTCAGATTTATACTGGGATTTGGGCTAGATCAATATTCTGTGCTGACCTTATTTGACCTGCAAACTCCACTGACAGGTGAGCAGGGGAGTATATCATTACTTTTGCTTCCTTGCTCAACTTCAGTTTCCCCTGGAATGCAATTTTCTATGTACTCATCATTAATATATGGTCAACTCTCCCAGCTGTATTAATATAAATCTCTCAAAATACTCCAACATGTTAGGCTGCCAATCACTTTTACTGGGTGGAGCTAAGTCTCTCCTGGAAGCCTCTGGCCCAGGAGCCGATCGTGTGGCTGCCATCCTGCATCTTCCCAAATTAAAGCACTGAAATCCATCCCACCTCTCCTGGGGTGGACCCTTTGTTATGGATCCTCCATCTCTTTTTTTTTTTGAGACAGAGTCTCACTGTGCTGCCCGGGCTAGAGTGAGTGCTGTGTTGTCAGCCTAGCTCACAGCAACTCAGACTCCTGGGCTCATGCAATCCTTCTGCCTCAGCCTCCCAAGTAGCTGGGACTACAGGCATGCGCCACCATGCCCGGCTAATTTTTTCTATACATATTTTTAGTTGGCCAATTAATTTCTTTCTATTTATAGTAGAGACGGGGTCTCGCTCTTGCTCAGGCTGGTTTCGAACTTCTGACCTTGAGCGATCCTCCCTCCTCGGCCTCCCAGAGTGCTAGGATTACAGGCATGAGCCACCGCGCCCGGCCCTCCATCTCTTTTCTTGATTTATTCTTCCATTCCATGTGCCCTTCCTCCAGGAGCAACTGCAGACTGGGTGTCTGGGGGTGAATTTGAGATCTGACATGCTTAGGAAAAAATCTACATTCGACTTTCACACGCCACTGCTAGCACATTTGGGTATAGAATTCTAGGTTGAAAATTATTCTCCTTCAAAATTTCAAAGTCATTGCCCACAAGTAGACTTGTGCCACTCTGATACCCGACTCTTCCCATGAGATCCAGTCTCCTCATGGTATCATTTGAGAATCTTTTCTTCACCTCTATTGCTTTTAAATTTCACAATTATTTTTACCTGCTATACTAGGGCCTTATACTCTGAAACTTGCTCTTCAGCTGTAGAAAATCTTGAATCATTTGATAATTTTACCACTCTCCATTTTCTCTGATCTTTTCTGAAATTCTATTATGTAGACTGTTGGACCACCTGGGTTGCCCTTTAAAATTTCACGTTTTCCTTGCTATTTTTTGTCTCTTTTCTGCTACCAGACATTTAATTTCCAAGCTTTCCCGTCTCAGTGTGGTTTTATGAGGTCCTGTTCTTGCTAGAGAAACATTCTCATCTGAGGATTTCCTTGGTTATCATTTACAAACAGAAAAACACTCAAATCTCAAGCGTACATCCTGACAAACTCTTCACATGTACAAACCACGTGAAGACCCAGAACATTCCCCATCAGCCAGAGCTCCCTCCTGGCCCCATGCGGCCAGCGCCACGAGTGGCCACTGCTGCCCTCCATCACTGTAAGTCTGTCTCATGCTCCGCTTCCCACGCGCAGCGTAACGGCGAGATCCATCTACGTTGCTGTCTTAGTTCATTTTTTAACTGTTCCTGTTCTGTCGCACAATCACACCACAGGTTATCATCCAGTTCGGCTGACGGACGTTCAGGTTGTTTCCAGTTTGGACTGCCGTGAATAAAGCCGCCATGAACAGTCTTGCAGACACACACATTTATTCCTCTTGGAATATGCATGGTAGTGGAATTGCCAAGTTATATGGTAGGGAAATGTTTACTTTTTAATAGAAACCGCTAAGTATTTTTCCAAAGTGGCTTGTACCATTTTGTATATTGCACCAACGTTAAGAGTTCCCGTGGCCACACATCTCACCAGGCCTTGGTGTGGGGCCTGTCTTTCCAACTCCAGCCACCCTGAGGGTGTCTAGTGGCATCTCACTGGCACGTCCCTGATGATGATGCCGAGAGCCTTTTCGTCTCTCCCGACCACTTGGTAACTTCTTCAGGGAAGGGCCTGCTTCATTGTTTGCCCACTGAGAACACTGGGTCGCAGGATTCCTGACAGCCTAGGTATGAGCGCTTTCTCAGATATGTGCTGTATTTCCTCACTCTCTGCTTGCTAGTCTACTAGTCTACTTTCTTTCTTTTTTTTTTTTTGAGACAGAGTCTCACTCTGTTGCCCTGGCTAGAGTGCCGTGGCGTCAGCCTAGCTCACAGCAACCTCAAACTCCTGGGCTAAAGTTATCCTCCTGCCTAATCCTCCTATGTTTCTGTGACTACAGGCCCATGCCACCACACCCAGCTAATTTTTTTTTTTTTTTTTTTTTTTTTTTTTTTTTGTAGAGACAACATCCTGCTATTTTATCTAAGCTGGTCTTAAACTACTGGCCTCAAGCGATTTTCCTGCCTTGGCCTCCCAAAGTGCTAGGATTACAGGTGTCAATCACCATGCTTGGCTGGGAAAACCTTTAAAAGAAGGCTTTGCCCAGGCCCAGCTGGCCTTCCTAGTGAATTCTGTCATACATTTAAAGAAGAATTAATACCAATTCTTCACAAATTCTTCCAAAATATAGAAGAGGAGGAAGCACTTTCCAATACATTCTATGAGGTTTGGTGCCAAAA